>JAWQEG010008496.1:0-22500 GCA_033782935.1 Petrolisthes cinctipes
GTTGATAGTATAGGTTGTTAAGATTTTTAATTTATAAAATCTATATATATATATATATACTAATAAATTGGTTTGATGTATTTGTGTAGAATTGTTTGAATTTATGGAAATATATATATATATATAATTGGTGATGTATGGTGTAGAATTGTTTGATTTTATAATATATAGATAGTATAGGTGTGATGTATATGGTTAAATTTTTATTTAGTTATGTATAGGTAGATTTGGAGGGTATTATTTGTGAGGGGGTTGGTGAGGTAATAGATGTGAGAATATTTTTTTTGTGGATTGTGTTGATAGGATGGGAGAAATAATGTTTAATGATGAGGGGGATTGTTTATATAGGGTAAATGGATTTGTGGATAGAGTGTGGGAGGTAATTATTTGTTTATATATGGTGTAGAGATAGAGAAGATGAGATAGAAGAGAGAGAGAGAGAGTAGATAGATAGAGAGAGAGGTGAGAGATAGATTGAGAGGAGAGAGAGAGGGGAGGTAGGAGGAGTGAGTAGGGAGGAGAGAGAGAGAGAGAGGATAGAGAGGAGGGGGAGGAGAGAGGGAGGATGGGAGAGGGGATGAGAGAGAGTAGAGGGATGGAGTGGTAGTATTTAGTGATTGGAGGGAGAGGGAGTGAGGGAGGAGTGAGGTGAGAGGAGTGGCGGGATGGGGTTGGTGGTAGTGGGGGGATGTGGGGTAGGGGTGTGGAGTTGAGGTGGAAAGTATGTAGGCTATTGATTTAAGTGTGTGGGGGGTAGATATGTGGTTGGCGACCGGGGGTGAATCACCACCTCTATTACACACTTTAAGCCTCTCATTCTCATTTCAGTCTGAGCGTTGTACTTGTGGGCCAAAACGAACCCAAGTGCTTATATAATAACTATTTGCTACTCGTTCATGTACTGCATAAATATGGGACACTACACGTACAGTTAAAGTCAAGAGTTCTGCTGTGCTGTCCTTCTCTTCAGTCTAATAATGGAGAACTTTGAGATGTCTTCTAGTGTGGTGACTCTGGTGAGGGAGACACTGTTGTTGCCGCTTCTGTCTGACAACGAGTGTGAACCCCAGGATATAAAACGAATCTCAGGCAGGACGGTATTCTTGTGTACACGTTGCATTTGTTTATTTCCGAGTTTCCTGCAGATAAGAAAGGCTGTCCATTCCTGCGTACTATGGTATGAAACTGAATAAGCTCAACTAAATCAAGGTAGCCTGCTTCTTCGAATAGTTTAATTAAAGAAATCAGTCATCTCCATAAGGCAACACTGTATTACTTCCTCAAGATATATGATATAGGATACACGTACACTCGTGATACATAATTTTTGACCAGAGTGTGAGGAGCAGAAAGCTTCGAATAGCCTGCTATAGCTCACTTCACCACCCAGTACACCTATAGGGGCTGAGTTCGAATGCAGGGTGTGTGTGGTGCCTGCCGTTCGTCTCTGGTCAGAAATTACGTATCACGAGTGTACTGTCACGAGAAAAAATAAACTATACAAGTCTGTTTTGAATAGCCTGATAAAATTATTAACCAAGCTTTAATAAGAATGAGACAAACGGGTTAAGGGTCCCTGTGATGTAGTCAGAAAATTGGAGGTAAATAAGTCCTTCAAATACTGCCACGAAACACACACACACCTATATGGAAGGAGCGTGATTCGTGACATAGTCAGGAGGAATCAGAAGCCTCCAATTTTCATACACGATCACAGCGTCCTTAAGGGTTCATATTGATTCACTGGTTTTGTCAGATGATTCCAAACTTCAACAAGACTTGGGTACTTGTTATAGATCGTAAAGGCAGCTGTGTCATTTCACGTCAAATAAACATTAAAGAAACAGACAGGGAAAGCGAGAGGACTTTTGAACCAAGTATCCTTAATATCAGACAGGGAAGGCGACGAGACTTTTGAACCAAGTACAGTATCCTTAGCTGCTGCAGTAAATGAAGGAGGAGGTATTGTACAGTCGACAACAAAAAATCTTCCTTAGTCAGTGATATGTAAGCCCTAATTTTATTGGTGATTAAATGATTTAACGATATATATATAAACAAAATAATCTAGCAATAACAAAATAGCAAGCATTCATTATCCCATTAGACGAAAAGTGTCATTATTGTTGTGAGTCTCCGAAGGGCAGGAAAAGACAAAGAACTTAAATCTGTGACTGTACAGTACTGCAGGAGGTGGCACGGCTGCAGAAGGTGTAATTAGACGCAGACGTGGCGAGTCCCTGTTGGGTGCTTACAATGCGTTGGTGGTGGTGCAGTGGTGGTGGTGGTCAAAGCCGAGAGATATCCTCGGCTTTGGTGGTGGTGGTGGTGGTGGTGGTGGTTGTGGTGGGGCAGTGGTGGTGGTGGAGAAGTGGTGGGGTGGGTAGCATGGAGAAAGTTGTGGGAAGGGGGAAGACGTGTGGGAAGGGGGAAGACGTGTGGGAAGGGGGAAGAGGTGTGGAAAGGGGGAAGAGGTGTGGAAAGGGGGAAGAGGTGTGGAAAGGGGGAAGAGGTGTGGAAAGGGGGAAGAGGTGTGGGAAGGGGGAAGAGGTGTTGGAAGGGGGAAGAGGTGTGGGAAGGGGGAAGAGGTGTTGGAAGGGGGAAGAGGTGTGGGAAGGGGGAAGAGGTGTTGGAAGGGGGAAGAGTTGGGGGCAGTGGTGGGATTCGAGGATGGGTGACAATACAGTCGGAAGTGAGAAAGAGAGAGGCAAGGGGTGAGAGGAAAGAAGGAAGAGGAGAGGGATGCAGAGAGTGAGAGTAAAGGAGGAAGAGGGAGGCAAAGGATCAGAGGAAAGGAGGAAGAGGGAGGCAGAGAGTGAGAAGAAGGCAAGTAGAGGAAGTCAAGGAGTGAGAGGAAGGGAAGAAGAGGGAGGCAGGGGATCAGAGGAAAAGAGGAAGAGGGAGTCAAGGGGTGAGAGGATGGGAAGAAGAGGGAGGCAGAGAGTGAGAAGAAGGCAAGTAGAGCAAGTCAAGGGGTGAGAGGAAAGGAGAGGAGACAACATGGGCAGATTGACGTACAAAAATTTATGTCACAGTAAATGGGCATTTAATTAATACACTTGTTTACCTGACTATAACTAGTTAGCTAGATAGATAAATTAACAGATATTGAGTAGATTTATAGATTGACAGATGCGACAAGCAGATACCACTTAAGCCAGCCAGCCAGATAGATAGATAGAAAGAAAGATAGACAGGCAGATGAAAACACACACACACACACACACACACACACACACACACACACACACACACACACACACACACACAAACACAACACACACACACACACTCACACACACGAGCTCAAAAACACACACACACGAGCACACAAACACACACACATACACACAAACGAGCAAAAAAAAAAAAAAAAAAAAAAAACACACACACACACACACACACAGAGGCGGGTACAACATTTTAACAATACCAGGTCCATTCTCTTGGTCTTGTGTCATTCAAATTAGATAAAAACTCTGAGGCAGGAACCAACGACATGAGGAGGAGGAGGAGGAGGAGTAGGAGGAGGAGGAGGAGGGGGAAGGGGAGGAAGGAGAAGGGGAGGAGGTGGAAGAGGAGGAGGTGGAAGAGGAGGAGGTGGAAGAGGTGGAGGTGGAAGAGGAGGAGAAGGGGTAGGGGGAGGAGGGGGGTTTTTTGTTTAGCTTTTATGATTCGAAATTTGTTTGGTTGTAATTATTTTTATTATTATTATTATTATTATTATTATTATTATTATTATTATTTTTTTTTTTTTTTTTTTTTTTTTTTTTTTTTTAAGATTTTTTCTAGGATTATTATTCTATGACATTTTTCTATTCGACGTATTTTAGATCGTCTTTCTATGGCCCTATTTTTTTTTTTTTTTTTTAATATGTTTAACTCCTTGTTTCCTTTGACTTTTTCTCATAACATTCCGACCCTCAACGGAGACTCACTTAATCACATTCACAAAGTTTCCTCATTTTTTCATGACTGCCAAATTACCCAGTCCATTCAGCGTTGTAAATCACTAAGGAACAGGAGTAAGAAGTTGTTGGGGTTTGGGGAAGTGGTGGAGAGGGAGTTGGTGGGGTGGTGGGAGGGTGGTGGAGAGGGGGTTAGTGGTGGAGTGGTGGGGTAGGTGGGAGAGTGGTGGAAAGGGAGTGATGGAGGTGATGTGGGTGGCAGAATGTGAGAGTGGCAGTTAGTGATAGGGTAGTAAGTGGGTGGCAAGAGTAGGAGAGGTAGTGGAAGGGTAGTGAGTGGGTACCAGAGTAGGAAAGGTAGTGGCAGGGTAGTGAGTGAGTGGCAAGAATGGGAAAGGTAGTGGCAGAGTGGGATAGTTAGAGACAGCGTAGCGAGTGGGTGGCAGAGTGGGAAAAGTAGTGGCAGGATGAGAAGTGACAAGGTGTAGGGATGGTAGGTTGGGAGTGTGAGTATGAGGGAGTGAATTGCAGTGAAATATTCTCTTAGTTAGCATGGCAGAGGTCGAGGCAGTCACGACCTATAGGAAGACATGAAGGCTTTGAAGACGTCGAGGCTCCCAAGAATGATGTACATACGACTGGTTAGGATCTGTGACTTTGGGATGTAAACTGCTCATTGCCGAACTAGGTAAATAATGATGTAAGCCTACCATTAACATTGACCTCATTGACCAGCCAGTCAAGGGAAGGAAAGGTATAGATAAACAAGACTGTGAATCAAGAATGTGTTGTGTCCCCTCGTCTTCATTCCCTATACCTCATTATCTTCTGTAAAATTTTGTCTTTCCTTCCTTCCTTCCTTTTCACCTATCTACCTACCTCATCCCCCCCCCCTCCTTTCCATTTTCCTCCTTACCTATCTTAGTTCCCTCCTTCCCTCCCTTGACATCCTTCGTCTTCATTCCTTACCTTTCCATCCTCTTTTTCTTCTTTAAAATTTTGCCTTTCCTTCCTTCCTCTCTACCTACCAACCTACCTCATCCCTCCCTCCCCAACACACTTTCCTCCTTCAGTCATCCCCCCCACCCCCCTACCCTCCTTCTAGCTAGCCATGGAGCCACTCAAGGATCTCAGTGACTCGTTACAGCGCGGTCTTTTCTCACACCCAATTACCCTGTATTTTTGTGGAGTAACGAGACACTAAAGGCTCCACCGCTAGCTAAAGATTGTCCCAGTCCCTCCTTCCCTCCCTCCCTCCCTCCATCCTTCCCTCCATCCCTCCCTTCTTCCCTCCCTCCATCCTTCCCTTCCTTCCTCCCTCCAGTCTTCCTACGCAACTTATTCCCTAGTCTAATATAATACAGTTGCTGACACACTTTTTTTTTTTTTTTACTTTTTTAAAATTACTTAATCGAAATTGTAGAGTATATGCAATATCTTTTATCAGCTTTAAAATGTCGAATTAATAGAATGTACAGTTTTTTCGAACTATTTGATGCTGCCTGTGTTATAATCAGTAATTTTTTGTATAGTTTCAAGAATGTAGAAGAGAACAAATGACAGACGAGGTATCAAAGACGAAAATAACACATCGGGGCTCAAAAGGTATAAGTATATATATTCTTTCTCTTCAGATCCCGGTGTACAGTGGGAGGCAAAAGTCGTGTCGCCACATCTGCCAAGTCATCAAGTACAGTCGGCAGTATAAGTTCGCTGTATTCCACCTGCAAGAGTATGAACCTAGTGATGTTATAATAATACTGAAATACAGAGATGACAGACACACTTCTCACATGGTACGGTATGTTATTTATGTTGTTAGAATAGAAACAGGTTCAGAATGTAACTTTATCTGGTCATATTAACATTTTATAGTACGGTTGGCCACAAGAGTTCTTACACAGACTATATGGAAAGAGAGGTCATTATTCTGGAAGTACTGCAATGAATGGTCTACCAAGTAATTCGATGACTGCAAAACAACAAACCCAATGATAATGTTGTATTACAGTTACGTAGTCTTATATTTTCTATATGTTGTAAACCCTCGAAAACAACAGCGTGTGTACGAATCCTTGTGGCCAATAGTACATGGGAAGGACGCTAGTGTACAGTATGCTGCCGAATGTACATAAAGTAGGGAAATATAAGCTTCACATACAGGCTCGTAAAATGATAAACCAGAGAAGTTTATCAATTTTCTCCTTGGTTATTGTAATGTCTTTGGGTGAATGTGATAACCAATATGCTGTAGAACATGATAACCCATATACTGTAGAACATGATAACCAATATACTGTAGAACATGATAACGTATATGCTGGTGAGCATGATAACCCATATACTGTAGAACATGATAACCAATATACTGTAGAACATGATAACCAATATACTGTAGAACATGATAACCAATATACTGTAGAACATGATAACCAATATACTGGTGAACATGATAACCAATATACTGTAGAACATGATAACCAATATACTGCAGAACATGTTAACGCATATACAGTAGAACATGATAACGCATATGCTGTAGAACATGATAACGTATATACTGTAGAATATGTTAACGTATATACTGTAGAACATGATAGCCAATATGCTGGTGAACATGATAACTAATATGCTGTAGAACATGATAACCAATATTATGCTGTGAAGGAGAAACGAAGGAGGTAAGGGAACAGCGAGATAATATAATTCTAATACACCCATTTGTATGATTAGTAAAGGGGTCAGTTGATTATCTCCTTACAATATTTTCTCTCTCGTTTCCCTTTCATCCTCTCTCTGCGTTTCCTTGCATCTTGTGAGACGAGGTAATACTGCTCCTCTGGACTTGGTAACACTGCTGCCTTGTGTAAGATTTGGTACAACTGCTGGCCGACCATTAAAATAAAAGTGAAGAGGAGGATCAGTAGCCTACCACGAGTCACTTAAAGACCTCAGTGATGTAGCCAGAAAATTGGAGGTAAATGAGTCCTTCAAATATTGCCACGAAACACTACCTATATTGAAGAAGCTTGTTTTGTGGCATAGTCAGAAGGAATCAGCCACCAGGTTTCATACACCATCACAGGGTTCCTTAAGACCTCGACAGCGGCTCAAGTACTTGTTGAGGAAGGAACCACACGGCCCACTTCTAGTAGATTGATGGCAGAGAAGGTCTATGATTGGTCGTGTTCATTCCAGACAATATTTACGTTAGTTTTTGACAGAATGTTGACTTATTGATTCTAGACTGTCAGATTTTGATGAAACTCGGATGGCTTATAGAATATCTTTTTCTTGTGATAATACTTGCCAACACTACTGTAGTATGCATTAAAAAACTAAGAGGCAACTTGAATATTTTGATGAAACACTTTTTCTTCTTTTAGTCAACAATTTCCGCGGTAAATAATATTGAAATATATATACACTTTCCGGGTTTCTTCATGGTTCAGTGAGTTACCAAGGAATCTGAGGGATGTTCTTCGACCAATTATAAACCTTCAGAGATATATAAGACAAGAGCGTATACACTATTTTTTGTTTCTCTCTCTCTCTCTCTCTCTCTCTCTCTCTCTCTCTCTCTCTCTAGTATCAACCGACGACTTGCCAACATCTGCAACGAGGAGAACGTCGATTTCGTCAACACATGGGACAACTTTTATTTTGATGACTCGTTGTTCTCAGATGATGGTGTCCATCTGAATCAGGTAGGAGCAGCCCGTTTAGGACGTTTGCTAAACGACGCGGTCATCAACCATCGTACAAAAAACGGGACTGCCCAGGTACTTCAAGGTCAAGTAACGTAATACGAACAAACAGAATAACACGGGCAAACACGCAGTTACCCAACCGAAATAGTCTAAAGGTTTTTTATGTTAACGCTCGCAGCATCCATAACAAATTCACAGATCTAGAGGAAATAACGCTTACAGAAAATTATGATATTATTGGCATTACAGAATCGTGGCTAAATACTGAAAATAGAGACTTCCTAGCAGAGTATAAAATTCCTGGCTATACAATATTTGAGAAAGGTCGAACTAATAAAAGGGGAGGCGGAGTACTATTATATATTAAAGATGACCTCAAACCGATCCTATTATCAAAGCCCCATATCGCTAACGTAGACACACTATATATACTCATTAGAAATAAATTTGGGATGAAACTTTTGTTAGCTTTACTATACAGACCCCCAGCTCAACCAGTACAAACCGACCGTGATATCTATGAACAAATTAACGAGATGAGTAACACGCAAGAAGCCGTAATTCTTGGCGATTTTAATTTACCAGTAACAAAGTGGGGAGAACCATTATCAGCTCACTATGGTCAAGACCTTTATACTAACTTACAAGAGAGCTCTCTTATCCAATTTGTTAATAGTCCAACTCGTGGAAATAACATTCTTGACCTAGTATTTGCAACAAAAGAAGACTTGATAGCGAATATTAACGTGGGTGATGAGTTTACTAATAGTGACCACCGCATAATCACATTCAGTATAAATTTCAATAGAAGCGAAATAAATTACAGCTACGAAAAAATCCCCGACTTTAGAAAAGCTAATTTTCACCAACTCAGAGCGATACTAAAAGATACCGATTGGAAATGTCTGCGAGACACTATTAACATTAATACACAATGGAACTTTTTCACTAATGCGTACGCAAAAGCGGTCAAAGATAGCATACCTTTAAAAAACCGACGTTCAGCACAAAACTTAAAGCCCAAGTGGTGGAGTAAAGAGATAGCCGACTGTTTACGCGCCAAAAAGAACGCCCATAATAGAGTAAAAATCACAGACGACAATAACGAGCGGGCCAAGTTTTCAGACTTACGAAGAAAAGCCAAAAAGTTAATCAAACAGAGTAAAAAGGCCATTGAAAAACACGTTGCAAATCAAAGTAAGACAAACCCGAAAGAGTTCTACAGTTATATTCGGCATAAGAAAGTACTCACGTCAACTATAGGACCACTACTTGATGAGAATGGGGACTTTACTACAGATGAAGAGCGAATGAGTGGTATCCTTAACACTTTCTTTGCATCAGTCTTTACTACAGAAAACCCGAACGATATACCAGCAGTAACAACAGTCCAAAACGAAAATACCGAGGTATTAAGTAATATCAGCATAACTGAAAGTGATGTAATAAAATGTATTGATAAATTAAATGTAAATAAGTCACCTGGGCCAGACACGATCTCCCCTCGCGTATTAAAGGAAGCAAAAAGTGATATAGTAAAACCTCTGACTCTGCTCTTTAACTATTCTTTACACACTGGAACAATACCTGACGAATGGAAACTCGCTAACGTAACACCAATATTTAAAAAAGGCAGCAAATCCCTACCTAGTAACTATCGCCCTATCAGCCTAACCTCAGTCGTATGCAAAATGCTAGAGACAATCATACGAGATAAACTTACAAATCACTTAGAGGAAAACAACTTACTTAAAGACACTCAACACGGTTTTCGTAACAAACGCTCTTGCCTAACGAACCTATTAGACTTTTTAAATGACATTTTCAATGAATACGATAAGAGTAAAGCAGTAGACATAATTTATCTAGATTTCCAAAAGGCCTTTGACAAAGTTCCCCATAAACGCTTAATATCTAAACTAAAATCACACAGAATCCAAGGCGATACCGTAAGATGGATAGAGAACTGGCTAAGAAACCGAAAACAACGCGTGGTAATAAATGGAAAATCTTCTAGTTGGACAGGCGTTACAAGCGGGGTGCCACAGGGTTCAGTTTTAGGGCCAATCCTATTCCTAGTTTACATAAACGACATAGACGAAGGCCTCTCATGCATAATATCGAAGTTTGCCGATGACACCAAAATTGCAAATACAGTACTCACTAACGCACAGACTAAAGAAATGCAAGATAATCTCGATAAATTGTCAAATTGGGCGAAAACTTGGCAAATGTCCTTCAATTCAGATAAATGTAAAGTGCTCCACATCGGACATCATAACGTAGCAGCAAACTACTCGTTAAATGGTAAGCAACTTAAAAGCGTGGATCGAGAGACAGACTTAGGGGTAACAGTATCAAGTAACCTAAAACCCAGTCAGCAGTGTACGGAAGTAATTAAGAAAGCAAATAAAACTATCGGCTTTATCGGCAGAGCATTCGAGTATAAATCTAAAGACACAATCCTCACTTTGTATAATTCCCTGGTCCGTCCCCTTATGGAGTATTGTGTTCAAGCCTGGTGCCCGTATTACCAGAAAGATATAGCAAAATTGGAACGAGTCCAACGTAGAGTTACTAAAATGATACCAAGTCTGAGAAATAAAACGTACGATGAGCGGTTAAGCGAATTAAATCTATTCCCATTGACACAACGTAGACTGAGAGGTGACTTAATCCAGGTATTTAAAATAATCAAAGGCATTGATAATATGGACTGCAACAAATATTTCACTATTGATCAATCAAACTACACGAGAGGAAACGGCTGCAAAATCATAGGCAAATCATTTAACTCGCACGAATCAAAAAATTTCTTTTTTAACCGAGTCGTCAACTTATGGAATGGGCTTCCCCGTAACGTAATTGACTGTAACACCGTAGACAGCTTCAAACGTCGCTTAGATAAACACCTTGCGTCTAATCCCCGACTTACAATGTTTACTAATGAATAATTTTTGCCCATTACAGGTGGCAAGTTAGCCAAATTTCACCTACTTTCTATCTTTCCTATAAAAAAATTTCCTTGTGGAGTATTTCTGCCAACCCCACAAGGTTCCCATTCCTGACTTTATTTCCTGTACGGCTCAGGCCGGAGGGAGTGGAGGGTGGGGAGAGAGCCTTCTACTTTGCTATCCTTACCTACGACTATCACTGGGGAGTAATTCATTCTCTACCAGTAACCTTCTAATCAGGTCACCTCGTTTGGACCGTAAGGTCTGTTGTGGTCTGTGTTTCTATGTAACTCTATGTAACTCTCTCTCTCTCTCTCTCTCTCTCTCTCTCTCTCTCTCTCTCTCTCTCTCTCTACATCTACATTGTTTATACGAATTTAAGTTTCAAGGGATACTTAAAAATTTCATGCGAATCCTTATAAGAATAATTCCATACCCATCTACCGTGAATTAACTGGACATGCAACTCAGTATTCTACTTGTCACTGTTGCCCAAGTCTTTGAATGGACTGAACACTCTCCTTGTTATTGGTGTAGAGTCAGTGGCAAGGGGTCATTTTGGAGGGGATATGGGCGTCGTTTCAGTTCGTGTTGACGTTGCTCTTGTAACTAGAAAAAGTCACATAAAGCAATTATTATCATTAAGTGGAGAGAGTAACAATTTCAATATTATATCGTGAATTGGATGCATCACTTATCACCCTGGCGAGCCGCCTAAGGCAAAGGCTCGCTCCAGCAACCCCCCTATTCTTTTATAAGGGGGATGCTGGTATACCAAACAACAACAACAACATCAACAACAACACTTATCACCCATTATTTCTTAATTCACAAAATATTCTTATTTGAGAGAGAGAGAGAGAGAGAGAGAGAGAGAGAGAGAGAGAAAGTAATCTCCTTATTGAAGTATCTTGTGTGGTGGTACCCTAATACCCTACTTAATGGTGATGGATGCTTTAATGTGTGTGTGTGTGTGTGTGTGTGTGTGTGTGTGTGTGTGAGTGAGTGTGAGTGTGTGTGTTTGTGTGTTTGTGTGTGTGTGTGTGTGTGTACCCTCCTCCCGCGGTGCACACTTTCTTAATCTCATTCATAAACTTTCCTAATTTTTATGAATGGGAAATTGCTTCGTTCTTTCATCCTTGTCAGTAACTCAGGTTGAAGGTGAAGGGGACACACTGAGGAGGAGAAGAGGGGAAATGATGATGAGGAAAATAATGAAAATAAAAAAAATAAAAATAAAAATAATAATAATAATAATAATAATATTGATAATAATAATAATAATAATAATAATAATAATAATAATAAATAATAACAACAACAATATTAACAACAATAATAATTAAAAATAAATAAAGATAATAATAATGTTCAGTATTATATATCTGCCACCACCACTACTACTACTGCTACTACTACTACTAAGAATAATAACAAACCTAACAATAAATAATGTAGGTAAGCAATAAAGGAATAAGTATGGCATGACAAGACGTGCAACCCTAATATGAAGAATTTACATGATATATGGCCAATAAATAAGAGGAAATGAGGGACAAGAATGAAAGCGCTGGGAAGAGGGGAAGAGGGAGAGAATGTGAGGGGAGGGGAGAGGGGAAGAAGGGGAGGGGAGAGGGGAAGAAGGGGAGGGGAGAGGGGAAGAGGGAGAGATTGTGAGGAGAGGGGAGAGGGGAAGATGGAGAGAATGTGAGGGGAGAGGGGAAGAGGGGGGAAGAGGGTGAGAATGTGAGGGGAGAGGGGAAGGGGGGAAGAGGGAGAGAATGTAAGGGGAGGGGAGAGGGGAAGAGAGAGAATGTGAGGGTAGGGGAGAGGGGAAGAGGGAGAGAATGTGAGAAGAGGGGAGAGGGGAATAGGGATAGAATGTGAGGGGAGGGGAAGAGGGAGAGAATGTGAGGGGAGGGGAGAGAGGGGAAGAGGGAGAGAATGTGAGGGGAGGGGAGAGGGGAAGAAGGAGAGAATGTGAGGGGAGGGGTGAGGGGAAGAGGGAGAGAATGTGAGGGCAGGGGAGAGGGGAAGAGGGAGAGAATGTAAGGGGAGGGGAGAAAGGAGGAAAGAAGGGAAGAGAAAATAAGATGAGGAAGAGAGGGAATAGGATGTGGAGGAGAGAATGGAGGAAAAGAAGGAAAGGGGTAATAAAGTGTGGAAGAGAGAGAGAGAATAGTAAGGGGAGGAAAGGGGAGAATGTGATAGGAAGAGAGATAAGAGAAGGGAAGGGGATATTATGTGTGTGTGTGTGTGTGTGTGTGTGTGTGTGTGTGTGTGTGTGTGTGTGTGTGTGTGTGTGTGTGTGTGTGTGTGTGGAAGGGAGAGAAGAGAGAGAGAGAGAATGGGAGAATGTCAAGGAAAGGGAGAGATTGAAATGGGGAGAAGGGAGAAGGAAAGAGTAAAAATCACTCACTCATATCCCTCACACTCTTCACTTTCTTTCCTTAATTCACTCATCTCCTTCATTTCTCATTTTTTTTTTTCACTGTTCCCTCTACTACCTTTCATTATTTAATTCATATTTTTAATCATCTAATTATCTACTAAAAAGACCCCTGTGATCGTGTATGGAAATTGGAGGCTTCTGATTCCTTCTGTCTATGCCACGAAACAAGCTCCTCTTATATAGGTTGTTGTGTTTCGTGGCAATATTTGAAGGACGCATTTATCTCCAAATTTTCTGACTACTTCACTTCATGGGTCCCTTATTCCTTATTTTTATTTATTTCTACATAATGCATTTTTACCTTCTTCTCCTTTTTCTTCTCCTCCTCCTCCTTCTCGTCTTCCTTTTCTTCTTCTTCCTTTCCTCCCTCCTTTCTTTCATCCATCCATCCATATATTCCTCCTCTTACTTTTACTCTCACCCCTCTCCTTTCTTCCTTCTCCCAACTTACGCTGACTCTCACCCCCCTTTACCTCCTCTCTCTCTCACAATAAAAAAAAAAAAAAAAAAAAAAAAAAAGGTTTTCTCTCCTTCACTCCAGCTATTCTCTTTGTCTACTCCCTCCTTGCTACCTCTCTCCTCTCCCTCTCTCACCCCTTGTCTCTCCCTTCCTTCCTTTCCATTTTCACCCAAGCACTCCCTTTCTCTCCTCTCCCTATTTTCTCCTCATTCCTTCCTTTCTCCTTTCCTCCATAATGTTCTAGCTCTCTCTCTCTCTCTCTCTCTCTCTCTCTCTCTCTCTCTCTCTCTCTCTCTCTCTCTCTCACACACACACACAAACAAACACACACACACACCCACACCAACACATCCCTTCACCCTACAAATTTAATTGTTCTTCCTTCCCCCACGTATGTTGCCCTTCCCTCCCTCCCTTTATTTCCCTTCCTTTATTTCCTACCTTACTTTATTTTCCTTTATTTCCTACCTTCCTTTCTTTCCCTTCCTTTATTTCCCTTCCTATATTTCCTACCTTCCTTTATTTCCTATTTTCCTTTATTTCCCTTCCTTTATTTCCTACCTTCCTTTATTTCCCTTTCCTTTATTTCTTACGTTCCTTTATTTCCTACCTTCCTTTATTTCCTACCTTCCTTTATTTCCTACCTTCCTTTATTTCCCTGCCTTTATTTCCTACCTTCCTATATTCCCCTTTCCTTTATTTCCTGCCTTCTTATTTAATTAACGTATTGACTTCCCTTTCCTAAATCTCCTCTTCCACCTTTCCTCCTTCCAATTACATTCCTCTTTATTTCCCTTGTATTCTTCTACTGTTCCTCTGTTTTATTCTATTTCCTTCCTGCTCGTTGTCTCGCCTCTCTATCACCTTCTTCTGGCGCTATATGACCTCGCTGTTGCGGTGCCTAACATCAATCAATCAATCAATTAATCAAGCACTAATCTTCTAGCATCTTGGTTCAACCCTTTTCTTCTTCTTCTGACTCGTTCTCTCTTCCTTCCTTCCTTCCTTCCTCTTTTTCTTCTCCTTTCACCTCTCTTCTTACCTCTCACACCTCCTCTCTATCTCCTTCCTTCTTTTCATCTTCCTCTCCTTCCCTTCCCTATCTTCACTAACAGCTTCCCTCATCTCTCTCTCTCTCTCTCTCTCTCTCTCTCTCTCTCTCTCTCTCTCTCTCTCTCTCTATATCTCTCTCCTTTTTCTCCACCTTTCCTCCTTCCTTCTCTCTCACTCCCCCCACCCATCCTCACACTGGACGCCCCCCATTAACGGGATGTCGGGGGTGTAGGGGGGGGGGGCTGAGAAGGGGGGGAATCGTTGGTAATGAGGTTAGAGGGAGGGTAGGGTAAGACAGGGAAATATGAGGTAGAGGGAAGAAGGGAGAGAAGGAGAGGGAAGGAGGGAGAGGAGGAAAGGGAAGGAGTGGATGGAGGGAGAGGAGGAGGAGAGGGAAGGAGTGGATGGAAGAGGGAAGGAGGGACAGAAGAGGGAGAGGACAAGAGGGAAGGAGGGACAGAAGAGAGAGAAGAGGAGAGGGAAGGAGTGGATGGAAGGAGGGAAAAATGAGGGAGAGAAGGAGGGAGGAAAGGAGAGAGAGGAGGAGGAGAGGGAAGGAGGGAAAAACGAGGGAGGGAAGGAGAGGGGGGAGTGGAGGGAAAGAGAGGGAAGGAAAATGAAAGAGAACGCGAAGAAAGGGGTGGGGAAGCAAGGTAGGAAAAGGGGAAACGAGGGAGAGAGTTAAAGGAAGGAGAAAGGGTAAGTAGGAGTAAATGAAGATAGGGAAGGAGTGAGAGAGAGAGAGAGAAAATGAAGAGAGGGAAGGAGGGAGGAAGGAAGGGAGAAAATGAAGAGAGGGAGAGAGGAAGAGAGGGAGAGAGGAAGAAAGTGAAGAAAGGAATGGGGATGACAGAGAGTGAAGGAAAGAATAAGAGGGAAAGGGAAAGTAATGATGTGGGAAGGAGGGAAGGAGGAGAGAAGAAGGAGGGAAGGAGGAGAGAAGGAGGAGAGAAGAAGGAGGGAAGAAGGAGGGAAGAAGGAGGGAAGGAGGAGGGAAGAAGGAGGGAAGAAGGAGGGAAGGAGGAGGGAAGAAGGAGGGAAGAAGGAGGGAAGAGGAGGGAAGGAGGAGGGAAAATCATAGGAAAGCAAAAAGGGATGGAATGAAATGAGGGGGAAGATAAGGCAGGAAAAAATGAAATAAAAACGTTAAAAAAGGAAGGAAGTTAGGAAAAGAGTAAATGACTGACGAAGATAAGGAAAGGAGGAAGAATGGGAGAAAGAATAGGAAGAGAATGGGAGGCTAAAAATAATATAGGGAAGAAAAACGATAGAAGAGAATTAGGGAGAGAGAAAGATTAGGAAGGAGTCAAAGAGCATTATTGGAGGAGAGGGATTGATGGGTTGAGGGGGGAGGGATAATGTGTTTATGGAAGGTTTGAGAGAGGAATAGAAAGAGAGGAATGGAGAGAGAGGGGAGAAGAAAGAGTAAAGGTATTGAAGAAGATGGATGGATGGATGGATGGATGGACACTTACCCATACACAAACCTTTATGCTAGAAAACCACTTCAAATCTCGCATTTCTGCCGACAAGGTGTTTATACAGTTTGCATTTTATGAACCCAAAACCACTTTAGGTATTCCACTGGTACATACGAACGAGGTTTAGGCAACACACGTAGCAATATTTTCCATCACTTAGCAGATGTCAGTTTCACACACACACACACACACACATCAGGCTCAGACACAGGACATGTTATACCTACACCGAGAAAATCTGTCCTTGCCTCCAATACCAGGAATTCACAAATAAAAGATTCCACCTACAGACTTCCAAGAAGGGTGAGTGGGTCACCGATCATTATTCAATTTTATGGCTACTATCATAAGCAAGAGTGATATTTAAATAGGTGAATATATATATATATATATATATATATATATATATATATATATATATATATATATATATATATATATATATATATATATATATATATATATATATATACCTGGACAATTATTCACAAAATGTATATTTTCAAGGCAAATGTACACTCTTACACACACTCGGGCGCTCACATGTGCATCAAAATATGTATGTATACAAATGTAAGAACATTATTGGTCACAAAGAGTTGAAAATGAAGTATTTTATTTTCAGCATCACCTTCATCATCACCAACATCATCAATCATCATTTTTCTCTCTGGGTGAGTGTGTGTAGGTTGTGGCAGCAGAGGTGGGAGGCGTGGGAGGAAAGTTGAAGGAGATGGAAAGAGGGAAGGGAATATAAGGGAGAGAAAGACAGAGAGAGAGTGGGATAGAAAGTTAAGGAGAAAAGAAAAGAGGAGGTGGCAGAGAAAGCGAGAAGGTGGTGGTGGTGGTGGTGGTAATGGTGGTGGTGATGCTTGTGATCGCGGTGCTTGTAATGATGGAGATGGTGGTGGTGGTGGCATTGGTAACAGTGGTGGTGGTGATGGTGGAGGTGGTGGTAATATTAGTGGTGTTTGTATGTAGTGGTGGTGAGTAGAGAGAGAGAGAGAAAGAGGAAGCGGGGATAAAGGATAAGAAAGGGAGGAAACGATGATAAATGTGTTAAGAAAAAGATGGAGTGGAAGGTGTGGGTGAGAATCAAGGAGGGGGAGGTGGAGGAAGAAGGGAGAGAATATTAAAGAAAAGTGGAATAGCAAGGAAGACGGAAAAGAAGGTAGAAGAGAGCAAAAGATAAATGGGGAACAACAAAGAGGTATAGGAGGAATGGGAGAAGATATGAAATGAACGAAGGAAGAGGAAAGGAGAGAGAATGAAAGGAAGAATAGATAGAGGAAAGGGAAAGAGTTAAGCAAAAGAGAAGGAGGAGGAGGAGGAGAAAGGAAGAGAAGAACATAGAAGTAGGGAAAGAAAGGAGGAGGAGGAGAAAGGAAGATAAAAACAAGGAAGTAAGGAAAGAAAGGAGGAGGAGGAGTGGGGGGCAGGGATAGAAATTAATGACAGAATAAGATGAAGAAAAATGGAAATGAAGGGAGGACAAAAGAGAGGCGAGAAAAAAAAAATAGAGGCTGGAAGTGATATTAATGAGGAAAGTCACAGTGTGGAGATGATGGAGGGAAGGAAGGGAGGAAGGGAGGAAAGAAGGAAGAGAGGGAGGGAGGGAGGAAGGACAGAGGGAGAGAGGGAAGGAGGGAGGGAGGGAGGGAGGAGGGGGGGGTGTAGGTGTATTAGGAGAGGGAAGTGAGGAGGAAGGGAAGGGAGGAAGGAAGGGAAGGAAGAAGGGAGGAGGGAATGAAGGAAGGGGAGAGGGAGGAAGGAGGGAAGGAGGAAAGGAAGGAGGAAGGGGAGGGAGGAAAGGAAGGAGGAAGGGGAGGGAGGAGGAAGGGGAGGAAGGTAGGAGGGAATTAGCTTGTTGGTGAATTGGACTTTTCGAAGCTTCAACCAGAGCTGTATACTTATTAGTGCTTATGACTGTACATACATACATACATACATACATACATAACAGGTTGATTGATTGATATATATTAGGCGTCGCAACAGCGAAGTCATATAGAGCCCGAGGAAGAAGGCGATTGAGAGTTGGTACAGTAAGCACAAAAGTTAATAGATGAAAAAAAATGGACAGTTTAAGTGAAAGACCCTTTTAGTCGCATACATACATACATAATAATCATACATAAAATACACCATACAGAAAGACAGAGAAGCGTAAACAGCCATACAACCATCTAAACAGCCGGCCAGCCAACCAACCATCCAGACGGACAGACAACACAATACAATTAACAGATAGACAGACTCAGTCACTAAGTGCAGAAAGTCATAATAATTTCCTTCCTACCCGGTATTCCACGTCATTACACACACACACACACACACACACACAAGGACATCCCCTCCCACACACACAACCAACCACCCACCCACACACACACACACACACACACAAGGACACCCCCTCCCACACACACACACACACACACACATTGATGGCTTCGGCACAGGTGGAAATGAGAGGAGGGGAAATGAAATGAAGTTAATGAAAGGTGGAAGAAAGTGTGGAGCTTGGTTGTATGTATGTATGGGTGGTATATAATATTATGGTGTGGATGGATGGATGGAACGAGTGGGATTTATACACATTTCACACCGTGTTCTGTGGAAAGCGAGAATAAACATCGAGAAAACATAAGTAGTTTTTTCTTTATATTTATTAATTAAGGTGGTAATTCTTTTTTTGGTATATTGGAGTGCCTTGATTCCTCCAAAGTATGCTAGAAAACAGAACCAGAAGAGCGTAAATAATGAATGGTGTTCTGTTGCTTGGAATAGCTTGGATGATTCAGTTGCTCCAGATTTACCAACACAAAATTGCCCCCTAAACTAATTAAAGCGCTGAGTACCGGGCCGGGAAGCTGCTTTTCCACTTCTCGTATAATATTTGTTGGAATAATTGATTTACAAGTGGAATTTACGTGCAATTTTATTTCCATGCATTTTATTTCCTCACAGCAGTATATTTATTATAATTATGATCGTAATCTTCCTCTCGGTGGAATATACTGCTGTGATCCTTGTAATTTCAATATACAAACTAAAATTAAATTTCTTTCAGAATAATGTAAGTGGTTGGAGTAACCTTACGTTTTTTTTATTTATTTTTTATTTACAGTTGGTTAAAGATAGTCATATATATATATTTCAATATTTGTATAAGAATTCGATGTTGGATTTCCTTATTACACAGAGGTTGAAGGGGAGAGGGGAGACGTCTTTTACTTTACTATACTTTCCTTCATATTAATAAACTGGTTCGCATGGTTCAAGAGATCTATTGTTGTCTCATATATTTCTTTGCATTCCCCTGTGTTCCTTTGTGTTTCATCTCCACCTCCTCCCTCATCATCATTCTCATTGTTCTTTTCGTCATCATCATCTTGCTTTTCCTTCCACTTACCAATTTTTTTCCTCAAACTGGTAATTTATATAAAAAATTTAATCATACAGTTTCACAAGGACCAATAGTTCTGTTGCTGCTGCTGTTTCATTTCATCATAACAAGGCGTAACTTTCTCTCCTTCTCGTCCTTCCTCTCCTCCTCCTTCCTCTTCTCCTACTCCTCTTCCTTCTCTTCTCCTTCTCCTCCTCCTCCTCCTCCTCTTTCCCCCCCTCCTCCTACTTCCTCTTCCCTCCTTATCGTCCTTCCTCTCCTCCTCCTCCTCCTTCTCGTCCTTCCTCTCCTCCTCCTTCTCCTCCTACTTCCTATTCCCTCTTCCTCCTCCTCCTCCTCCTCCTCCTCCTCCTCCTCCTCCTCCTCCTCCTTCTTCTTCTTCACTCCTCCTCGTCCTTCCTCCTCTTCCTTCCTCTCCTCCTCCTCCTCCTTCTCCTGGGTGGGTGGGGAGCCTTCTTCTTTGCTATACTTTCCCTCACTCTTGTAGGTTAGATAGAATAGCAAAATCAAGCAGCCTCGTAAGGACCAGTAGGTCTGTTGCTGTTTGAATGTCCTTTGTATTCCTTCTCGTCCTTCCTCTCCTCCTCCTACTCCTTCCTCTCCTCCTCCTCCCTCCTCCTCATCCTTCTCGTCCTTCCTCTCCTCCTCCTCCTTCTTCTTCTTCTCTCCTCCTCGTCCTTCTTCTCTTCCTCATGTCCTGATGGTACATTGAAGGTGAAATATGGACTCAGAAAGGACCATATTTATCTGAGGCTACTCCTTCTCCTTCATCAGATTCGCCCTCACCATGCACTTCCTTCCTTTATTTGTATTTTTCCTCTTTCTGTTTTCCCTTTTCTATCATCTCTGAAATAATGTTTATTTGTTTACATTTTCTCTTCTGCTGTTTGTCTGTCTGTCTGTCTCTTTGTCTGTTTAATGTTCGAATAAGTTTTCCTCCATCATCAGGTCATTCTACAAATAAAATTAAACAATATGTGGTCACGTAAATTGTCATAAAAAAAAAAGTCAAAATTATTAAAAAAGCAGATGATCTAAAAAAGTTAATCATTCTCATTCCTATAGTTATTACATAAAAAAAGAGAACACTACAGAAAAAAAAAAATGCTATTCCAAAGTAAACTATTAAAACCAAGTTAAATAATAATATAAAATCCAAACGTTAACCAAGTTGATAATAATAATAATACAGTACTTTTACAGTTAAAAACATAAAGCTCAAGGGAGGTTTCATTGTTCTAGTACGACTAATGCATCTCTTTGGTGGACTGTCTACAGAGACCTGACTTAGAATAGCTTTGTCTCGTCTGTTAAAACTAAGAAGGGGTCCAATGGGATGGGGTGGTCAGATATCCAGTGCATCTATCTAGCTATTTATCTATTTATCAATCTATATCTGTATCTGTCTGCCTGTCTATCTATCTATCTATCTACCTACCTATCTATCTATTAATCTATTTATCTAGCTGTCTATCTATCTATCTATCTGTCTGTCTGTCTGTATATCTATCTATTTACCTACCTACCTACCTATCTATCTAACTATCTATTTATCTACCTATCTATCAATCTTTGTATCTGTCTGTCTATCTATCTATCTATCTCTCAATCGATTTATCTTTTTATCTATCTGTCTATCTATCTATCTATCTATCTGTGTGTGTGAAGAAGAGAGATAGGAGAGAACAGTACACAACGCATTTGGGGAATATTCTCCTTCACTTGGCAGATGGTCATTTTCTCACACTCTTATACACAGCCTCACAGACACACACACACACACACACACACACACACGCACACACACACACTCCTGTATCTGTGTTCCATAGATACATAATTGCCGTTTTATTTACATGTTTTTATTAGTTAATGATTAATGCTTTTCTTGTTGAGTAGTGTAATTTGTCTTGAGCTGTCATTAGCTGATGATAATATTTTCCTTCCTTCCTTCATTCCTTCCTTCATTCATTCCTTCTTTCTTTTCTTCCTTCACTCCTTCCAGCAATCTTTCCTTCCTTCCATCCATCCATCCATCCATCCTTTCTTCCTTCCTTCCTTCCTTCTTTCCTTCACTCCTTCCTCCCTTCCTTCCTTCCTCCCTCCCTCCCTTCCTCCCTTCCTTCCTTCCTTCCTTCCTTCCTTCCTTCCTTCCTCCACTGGTGAATTAGAGTTATCATCATCCATCCTCTTCCTCCTTTGTTTAATCTTTTCCTTCCTCTTCCTTTCTTCTGTCTTATTTCTTCCTCTTCCTCTCTTTATTTCTTCCTTTTCCCCTCTTGCGTCTTCTTCTGCCCCTCTTCCGCTTCTCTATCTTATTCCTTCCTCTTCCTCTCATCCATATTTTCTTCCACTTAATCCTTTTATTCCTTCTTCCTCACCAGTTTATCCTTCCTCTTCCTATTTCCCTGCCTTTCTCTTTTAATTCATCTCTCTCTCTCTCTCTCTCTCTCTCTCTCTCTCTCTCTCTCTCTCTCTCTCTCTCTCTCTCTCTCTCTTTTAATTTTTTCTCTCTATATCTCTCTATCTATCTATTTATCTATCTTTTTCCTTTCTTTTCACCTTTAACTTATTTTTCCTCCATTATTTCTACCTCTTCCTTTCCTCTTATCCCTTTCTCTTTTCTCCTTATTCCAACTTACTTCCTACGACCTCATTAATTCTCTTCAATATTATTTATATATATGTCTTCTTTTAGTTGTTCCTTTTCTCCTCTCACTCTCTCTTTCTCTCATTTTCTTTTCACTCTCTCCCTCACTCCTTCTCTTTCTCTTATTCTTTTCACTCTCCCCTCACTTCTTCCTTTTCTCTCTTTTGATTCATTCCCCCCTCACTCCTTCCCTTTTTCTCTTCCCTTTCACTCTCCCCCTCATTCCAACCTCTACTCTCTTTCCTTTCACTCTCCCTTCACTCCTTCCCTGTCTCTCTTTCCTTTCACTCTCCTTTCACTTCTTCCCTCTCTCTCTTCCCTTTCTCTTCCCTCCTCTTATCTCTAATCCCATACGTTTTTCACTTTGTTATTCCTTCTCTTCCTCCCTTTCTTCTTATCATTCGTTCCTTCCTTTCCCCCTGT
>JAWQEG010008497.1:0-16225 GCA_033782935.1 Petrolisthes cinctipes
CCATGCAAGGCTGTTTTGTTGCCAATTATTGTATTACTAACATGAGTGATGTACAGTTGGACACATGAATTGGTGTACAGCCCAGGTGAAAGATACTTGTCCCATTTGAGTAACCAGTGTCTATTATCAGGTACTTGCTTTTTATTACTATCCTCATTACTGACTTCAGCCCCTGATGTCTCCTATTTGGCACTAAGGAACTTGATATTGGGAGAAATTTTCCATCTTTCACTTGGGCTGTACCACCCATTCATGTGTCCAACTGTACAGTCGGCGGAAAAAATCCTGTCGTTACATCTGTCAAGTCGAGAATTAACAGTATGGAAATATAAACTTTAGATCTAGGCTCGTAAACTGAAAAACGGGAGTGGCTTATTATATTGCGGCCCGGACATTGCAATTCTGTATGGTGAATGTGTTTTTTCCATGATTTTATAGCATATATATTATCCTTCAGGAGGTGCTGATTGAGGCGACACGACTTTTGCCACCGACTGTACTGTACACCAAAAATTTAAGGAACATGTTTTATGTGTACATTTAAAAGAATTTCTCATTATTCCTGCCCTGACATTTTTTATTATTATTAACTATTAAGGTGCGTTAAAATTGAAACGACATATTGCTTGTGGGGTTGAGTGGCAGTAAAGTGTAATTTTTTTTTTATTTTTTTTTTTACTTGTTCATTGCAGTGCCATTGATGTCAGTAAGGAAGGTGTTGAGGAAGCAGCAGAAGGTGTTGGTGGTATGGTCTCCCTGTGGCAAGTATGGGGAATATTTTGGTCCAGTGGTGGCTGCATTTAAGAGAATCCTACAGTCCTATGCTCACTGTCAGGTAGGTTCATGGCAACAATAGAATTCTTACGTGGGACAGAGCTTAGCAAAACTATAGAGGAATTGCTTGAAGTTAAGTAAGTTGATTAAGATATGTTGGGGTACAGACAGACAGGGAGGAGATGTTAGGGTAGAGTAAGTAAAGTAAGTTAATTAAGATATGTTGGGGTACAGACAGGGAGATATTTGGGTAGAATAGGTAAAGTAAGCATATACTGGGCTAAGGAAGGAGAGAATAGAGCAAGGTAGGAAAAAGATGGGTATGGGAAAAGATAGTAAAGTATGGTAAGTGTCATATTGGTCCCTTTCCCTTGATGTTAATTAAATAGAATCAGTCTGTGTTATATCTATTATCAGTGTTTTATTTATACGTGATTTATTAATATCCATGAGAAGAAATATAGATGTAGTGTGTGTATGTGTTTGACTGTATACTTTATGTTGTGTCTGTTGGTGTTGTATAGGTGTATGATTACCTGGACATGCTCTCCCTTCCTGATAATGAGCGTCGTCACCTTTTGGCTTATCCCATCGCCTGGATTGACTCACTACTCCTTCGGCCTGATGTCAAGGTGAGATCTACTGTACCCTACATCTGGACAATTTTTTTTAACGTCTGGGAGAACATAACTTTAGTGCTAACATTTACAGATGCAGGTGTGAACAAATGTGATTATTTAATTAAGTTGTCATATTTTGATAATAAGTAAATATACAAGATTTATCATCATAATTATCATCTTCCTCAAAACTCCCAGTTACAGAATACTGAAAAAAATGGCCCATCTATTCTTCTTGTTTTTTATGTAATAGTGATGACATTACAATCCTCTTATCCATTTGTATCATACTGTATATGGTATAACATTAATCCTTCTCTTTTTAAGGTGATAATCGTAGCCACAGCAGGAGCACGACAGAGACAAGCTGAGAATCTCCTGGCCACTCCCCCTGTCACCAAACACTGCCTCACCCACAGCATCCCTCCACTCGACCCCATGCTCTTCCCTTACCTCATGCGACGCCTCCAGGACACCCCAAACCTCGCCATGGACTACTCCAGGGTCTTTCATGTGAGGTGAGTGGCTATCCTCTGTTGTTGTACACTCGTGATATGTAATCCCTGACCAGAGACGAACGGCAGGCACCACACACACACACACATACCCTGCATTCGAACTCAGCCTCTATAGGTGTACTGAGTGGGGAAATGAGCAATACCAGGCGATTCGAAGCTTTCTGCTCCTCACACTCTGGTCAGAAATTATGTATCACGAGTGTACTGTGAGGAGTAAATGGGCTGTTGAAGGTCAGATAGGCAATAATACAATAATAGGAAGGTGGTGATTGATTGAGTAGGAGTGTCTGGTTGGAGTTAATTTGGTCAGCATTTCGTTTGGAAGTATACTCTGTTTTGCACGGTCGAAGAACTAATAAAGGAAGAAGAGCATGTTAATAAATATATCACTTCTACTCATGCCAACTTGAGACTGTTAAAAAAAACATCTACTCATGCCAACTTGAGACTGTTAAAAAAAACATCTACTCATGCCAACTTGAGACTATTAAAAAAAATGAACATGTAGTGGTGGCATACGCACCACTCCGCATTCCTTTATATATATTCCATGTGCTGGTACGCCGCTCCCAGTTTCTTTGTGCTCTCCCCGTCCCAGACAAGCCACAGTCTGGCGGTGTGGTTAATCCCGTCCCCTGGCTCAGCTTAGCATACCCTTGGAAACCCAACCGCCAGCTTTCCGCTTCCTCCAGGTATGAACTAAGGTGGGTGCAGCAGGTCAGGTGATGGCGTGATCACGTGAATGATGCTACATACGGGAACCTAGAGCAAGGATATAAAAGAGCGGAGCGGCGCTTGTGTGATAGACTATTCAGCGAGCTACCAAGGAGGAAGGACCAACCCTATACCTGCCGTCGTCACACACCTGCAGTCCACATATTCTCACTACGTCCACACGCTGTCCCCTTGCCCTACACTACTACACAAGCGACACTGCAACTACCGACTCTCCACGACGCTACATCGGCAGACTGGCCTTCCCCCCATACCATATGTACTGCACCCTTGAATGTTACCAAATAAACTGTACCATGTTTTCTAGAGTCTGTTCACCCGGGTAGATGCATAAGGAGCTTCCTTACTATCTCAAACACTTCTCATGGCAACTTGTTACTTCAGGTTCAGTGACGTAAGTGACAGCAGGGCAGAGCTGGATGGCATTGTATCCTGGACCAGATACCGACTACCCCAACATTTCCCTGCCTTGGCATACTCTCTCCAAGGGTATGTATGTTGATTAATACTAACCTGGTATAATCTGTGTTCGGTGATATAATTATGAGACAACTTAGCCAACTTGTTTTCTCGCATCTCGGCTCACATCTGGTAAATTAATTTATAATGCCTATAGAACAGAAAAATTGAGACAATTTATTAATGAAACCTCTGATATTCCCCTGTATAATTTTGTGTGTTGTGGTAGTGGCAGGTATCTGGGAGGCAGCAAGTTTGAGGAGCCAACATCAGAGGTTCTCCGTGAACTCCACAAAGCCCTCACCAACCATCCAGACTACCAACCACCACACACCAACACCACTTCTCCATCCCCAGACATTTACACCTCCAGCCGACCCTACACTCTGAAAACAAACGTCATCAATGGAGGGGTGAGGGATTTGGTTACGTCGAATCAGAATGACACTTTACATTGCCAGAAGAACGAGCCAGACTCACCCGCCTGATTTGTTATGAGTTGTGTGTGTGTTGATGTCTGTCTAGTTGTGTTGTGTTGTGTTGTGTGTGTGTTGATGTCAGTCTAGTTGTGTTGTGTGTGTGTTGATGTCAGTCTAGTTGTGTTGTGTTGTGTGTGTGTGTGTGTTGATGTCTGTCTAGTTGTGTTGTGTTGTGTGTGTGTTGATGTCAGTCTAGTTGTGTTGTGTGTGTGTGTTGATGTCTGTCTAGTTATGCTGTGTTGTGTGTATGTGTTGATGTCAGTCTAGTTGATGCTGGGGTGTAGAATCTGGCTAGAGATTGATAAAGAAATAATTGGTTCCTGGCAGCTATTTTTTTTTTTTTTGCATTAGGTTCCACAACTCCATGATGCCTAATAGTATAAGGTCCTCAGAGAGTCTGGTATAAGTAAGTGAGATGGATACAAATGTTCACGACATATATAATTATACAGTAAGTAGAGATTAATACACATTACTTCACTACTGTATTATCTGTATATGTAAATGCTCAAGTGTAAAGAGGATATATACATTTGTTAATCTTTATAGAATTGTGTGTGTGGATATAATTATTTCCCATTTTCTCTCTCACATGGTCATCGTTTTCTACAATTCCGTTTTCATTTTTCTGTATGCATTTCTCATTTAGGGAATATTTTGTCATAGTTCATCATCTGGTCATTACTATTCATTATTATTGTTATGAAAATACTTTGTATTGTCTTGTCATTAGGTCATTATTAGTCATTAGCATACATGTACAGTCACGAGCACTAATTGGTATACAGGTGTGCTTCTTCGAGTACCTATATAGAGACAGTAAAAAAAAAAAAAAAAAAAAAAAAATAATAAGATCTCCACTGGAATTAATTTTATTTGGTGAATTGGAGCTGTAAAAATTTATTAGTACTCATGACTGTACTTCCTTTTTAAATTTATGCATACTACATTTTTTTCACATTCCATCATTGTGTAAATAGTTAAAGTTAAGGTGTATGTATGTATGTCTGAGATCTCGTACTAAGCATTCCATGTGTGTGTGCAGTACTAATTATTAAGTTTGATTTCACAATATCAAACGGTCTCTTAATTAAGTTTATGTTCAGTCATGAGCAATAAAATGTTTGGTGATACGATCCAATTATAATGTTTATATCTATTATTATTACACCTTTATTATTATCGTTTGTGTGTTCCCTCTTTAAAATTGTTACAGTAATGTATATGTTACGATAACTAACTAACTAAAACTAACTAACTAACTAACTAAAACTAACTAACTAACTAACTAAAACTAACTAACTAAAACTAACTAACTAACTAAAACTAACTAACTAAAACTAACTAACTAACTAAAACTAACTAACTAAAACTAACTAACTAAAACTAACTAACTAAAACTAACTAAAACTAACTAACTAACTAACTAACTAAAACTAACTAACTAAAACTAACTAACTAACTAAAACTAACTAACTAACTAAAACTAACTAAAACTAACTAACTAACTAAAACTAACTAACTAACTAACTAACTAACTAACTAACTAAAACTAACTAACTAAAACTAACTAACTAACTAACTAAAACTAACTAACTAACTAAAACTAACTAACTAAAACTAACTAACTAACTAAAACTAACTAACTAACTAAAACTAACTAACTAACTAAAACTAACTAACTAAAACTAACTAACTAACTAAAATTAACTAACTAACTAAAATTAACTAACTAACTAAAACTAACTAAAACTAACTAACTAAAACTAACTAACTAACTAAAATTAACTAACTAAAACTAACTAACTAAAACTAACTAACTAACTAAAACTAACTAACTAAAACTAACTAACTAACTAACTAAAACTAACTAACTAACTACCTAAAACTAACTAACTAACTAACTAAAACTAACTAACTAACTAACTAAAACTAACTAACTAACCAACCAACTAACCATTCGTATATTAGCCTCAGAAGGGAGGTGGCCGAGTGGTTAGTTAGTGTTCTGGACTCGTAACCTATAAGTCGGGAGATCGATTCCTCTCAGGTGAGGGCCTGATAATATTTACTCTTCCGATTGGAGTTTGAGGCACTAACTATAAGGCCACCGAACGTTGTAAAATACCCTCACTGGTACCATAACAGCTACAGTATTTGGGAATTACCCTCACTTCCCTCCCTCTGTGGCTGGGTACCAGTTCGGAAGTCGTGACGTGTATGTGTTTGTGTGTGTGTGTAGCAGTTAACCTGGGCCACGGTAACAGGCTTGATGAAGCCTATGTCCAGTGTTGGAAGATATTAAAAAAAAAAAAAAAAGTAAGTTATGGGTGACAGGAATGGAAGAGTGAAGAAAAAAATATATATATAATAATAATCTTCTATAAAATGAAGTGAAGACGGCCTGGATGTTGGTGTAAAGAATTTGTTCGGTCTAAAAGTTGTGTAAGTCAATTTAATTAAAGATTATTATTATACACCAAATATGACCTTTTTAAGGCCCCCATACACGCTCAGTTTTTTATGCAAGTTCAAGTCACAATCAAGTATGTTTGCGCGTATATGGTAGCAAATTTAGGCTTGTACACAAGTCTGAGGTGCATGAGTCAAGTCAGGTGTCGGTTCGAATCCCACCATACACGCTCAGTTATCCCCAAACGACCAAAGGTTTGACAAGGCAGTTGGAGCGTGTGAATGGTGGCATGAAGGTTTGTGCAGGGCTGCATATTGGCTTGTGCTAGTTCAGGTGGAGACTGAAATCTAGGATGTGTGCAGTGCGATTGGTGCGTGTGTGGTAGGTGGACCGTCAGTCCCAACACACACACCACGAAATGGAATCCCCTGTACCTGGATGTTGCGGAAACTCTGCAATGACTGAACCATCGTCAGATAGAGTGTTTTGGGCCGATTTTATTGAACTGTATAAAAATTACCCTTGTTTGTGGAAGATTAAGTCTGTACAAGACCCTTCTTACAACAACATGTAACATAAACATCAGACGCCTCCATACAATAACAAACAAGAGGGTACCCATCTTACCTCCAATTTCTCACTGTCATCTCTAAACTCAAGAGAGAGAGGGAGAGAAAGTGGGAGAGAGAGAGAGAGAGGGAGAGAAAGCAAGAGAGAGAGAGAGAGAGGAGAATTGGGTGGAGCTTAAATACAACTCCACCCCCTTACCTGCCAGCTCCCAATAGAGAATGTATATAAGCAGTGAAGTTAACTAATATGCAGGATTTCTACTCTGACTCTCTATGGGCTAGAAACTGTCTCCATAAGAGAGAGACACAATCATAAGACCAGGCATCAATATAATTCCCTGTATAGAGATAAGTATGTATAAATAAATTAAGCCTAAAGAAACTTGTGCAGTCACTTACCTAAGAACACCACGACGCCGAGCTCGCTACCTAATACCACAACAACCACAACAACAACAACAACTACTATGACTACAACTCCAGACTAAGGTACTGTATCAGATCCTGAACGAGTTAAAGCCTTAGAGGACTGGTACAAGTCAAAGGAATACAGTGACAGAGAGGCAAAGGCAGCAGCATATAGTGTACTTATAGAGAAACTGAAGCAGAAGGATACATCGGCAAATAGAGAGACAGTGACAAAGAAGATAAATGCGATGAGGAGCTCCTTCCGCAAAAAGGTCAAGAAAGTAACTGCCTCACGTAGATCTGGTGCTGCAGCAGATGACATATACCAACCACGGTTATGGTATTATAATTTACTGCTGTTCCTGCAAGATCAAGAAGTTGGTCGTGATTCTGTGACAAACGTCAATGAGGTGAGTTTGATTTGGTGTCTTGATTCGTTATGGACAAAGAATTCGTGATAAACCCCTTAATACTCGTATAACAACATAAAGATAAATCAAAGAGACTACTGTCGGTCACTTGATTTGTATCTCTAGATTATTCGTGTGTCCACAAACTCGTCACAAACGATGTTAAGAATGTGCAGCTAGTTGCCATTAGTTATTGAGAATACGTCAAACCACCTGATATACAGTAGTAATTAGTAGAAGGATGACATTAATAGGGGTACATGGTACAACATACTGTAGTTGGCACGGCATGTTTTTGTGCAATGAAAATAGTAATATCATTGACAAATACCACTTAATGGCATTACGGTTATACCAGTCTCCTGGTTCTAGTCGTAGCTCCTGTAGCAGGTTCGTATGTGTGTACTGATCTCGTTTCAGCAGCCAGTCCTTTGTCCATTTTCGCCTTCTTATTCTTTTCTTCTTTTTATATAAGGCCACAGCGCACACACTCAACAACAGCAATTCCTCTTCACCGAGAGGAGAAGCCATGTCCTCCTCTCCTCACTGCCTCTGTCGAACTGATGTCTGATGGACTGAATAGTGTGTGAGATAACTTGCACTACCTTGGTTTGCACAAGTCCCTGTCATTTCTACCTGAGTAATGTTTGCGCAAATTAGCATGAGGAATTTGAACTGAGTTACTCGACTGAGCGTGTATGGGGGCCTTAAAGACAGCATCTCATTGGTGGAGAGCATCATATGAGAGAGAACTTTTGATTGGTGGAGCTGCTGGTCTGGTGATGAAAAGCCAAACGTACTCTGATTGGTGGAACTTCAAGCCCATTAAGGGGGGAAGTACAGTGTTGGTAAATCTGGAGCAACTGATTCCTCCAAACTATTCCAAGCAACAACAGAACACCATTATTTTTGTTCATCTGGTCCTGTTTCCCGACATACTTTGGAGGAATCAAGGCACTCCAATGTAACAAAAGTGAATTACCCTCTTAATTAAGGAGAGGTTTACTGGTTTGTGAATTGCAAGGTCTGTGATTCCTCCAAACTATGACACGAAACATTATCCCCTATTAGTACCACTGTAGTCATTACCTTCATCATAGAGATTATCTAACCTATAAACAATCACCACATCTTTTGACAATCACGTTTCATATTCGACTCCTTGAATTATGAAGATATATATACTGCTGTCCCTTCCTGAATGAAAGTGTTGTACCTATATAAATTATATCCTAACCAACCAACTTATCTTTTGCCAGTCACTTTTCATATTCGACTCTTTGAATTATGAAGATATATATACTGATGTCCCTTCTTGATTGAAAGTGTTGTACTGTACACTCGTGATACGTAATTTCTAACCAGAGACGAACGGCAGGCACCACACACACATACACATACATACACACATACCCTGCATTCGAACTCAGCCTCTATAGGTGTACTGGGTGGGGAAATGAGCAATACCAGGCGATTCGAACCTTTCTCTGCTCCTCACACTCTGGTCAGAAATTATGTATCACGAGTGTACCTATATAATCCTAACCAACCATCTTATCTTTTGACAATCACTTTTCATATTCGACTCTTTGATTGAATTATGAAGAAATATACTGATGATGTCCCTTCCTGATTGAGTTGACGAATCCTACAAAACCAACTTCATGATATTTAATACAACCACGTTCTATTTTTTACTCTTTGGCTAAGATATGATTAACTAAACTAAATTCAATAAAGAAAATATTACGAAAATACAAGAGAAAATATTAAGTATACTAGACAACAACTATATGCATCTGTAAGGGGGTGCGGGAGTAGGGGGACAGGCTTGGGGGGGGTTTGGGGGGGTGCAGGAGTAGGGGGATAGGCTTCGGGGGGGTTTAGGGGGGTGCAGGAGTAGAGGGACAGGCTTGGGGGGGGGAGTTAGGGGGTGCAGGAGTAGGGGGACAGGCTTGGGGGAGGTTTGGGGGGGTGCAGGAGTAGGGGGACAGGCTTGGGGTGGGGTTTAGGGGGGTGCGGGAGTAGGAGACAGGCTTGGGGGGGGTTTGAGGGGGTGCAGGAGTAGGGGGACAGGCTTGGGGGGGGTTAGGGGGGTGCGGGAGTAGGGGACAGGCTTGAGGGGGGGGGGGGGTTGGGGGGTGCAGGAGTAGGGGGACAGGCTTGGGAAAGGGGGTTAGGGGGGTGCAGGAATAGGAGACAGGCTTTCTACCCATCCCAAGCCTGTCCCCCTATTCCCGCACCCCCCAAACCCCCTCCCCCAAGCCTGTCCCCTACTACCGCACCCCCTTAAACAGCCATGTCGTTTTATATTCGACACTTTGACTGTTTTTTGTTTTTTTTATGAATAATTAATAAAACTACATCAGTATCAATAAATAAAATATGTTTGCAATCAAGTGTTTAACTATTTTATTTTATTTTTCTGGTCTAGCACAGTCTTTTTTATATATATTTTTTTTTTTAAGGGACCCTGTGATGAAGTCAGAAAATTGAAGATAAATGAGTTCTTCAAATATTGCCACGAAACACACACACACACACACCTATAAGGAAGGAAGGAGCTTAAGGTGGTGGTAATTCTTTTTTGGTACATTGGAGTGCCTTGATTCCTCCAAAGTATGCTAGGAAACAGGACCAGAAGAGCGAAAATAATGAATGGTGTTCTGCTGCTTGGAAAAATAGCATGGAGGATTCAGTTGTGGCTCCAGATTTACCAACACAAAACTTCCCCCTTAATAGTCAGGAGGAATCAGAAGCCTCCAATTCTCATACACAATCACAGGGTCCTTAATTAATATCATCATCATCGTCATCATGTAATATTTAATGATTAAGTAACTTTATTGTTTTAGCGAAAAATTACATCCTTTCAACAAAATCCACACAAACATTGTAGTATTGAGCAACATTTAAAAATAGGAACATTTCTTTATTAATAATTAGTCAGTGTTGTGGGTGTGGTATGTATGTATGTATGTATATATGTATGTATGTATGTATGTATGTATGTATGTATGAATGTATGTATGTATGTTAGGGACTTTACAATAGGCTGGAGTCTGTATTATTTAACTAAGGATTTACTGTTTTATGGAGAGGGAGGATGCAGGGAAGTGATCGAGAATTTACTGTATAGTCAGAACTCGGTGTTTAGTTCCACGTGTGTTGTTTCCTTTCATTTGTTTGTTTCCTTACACTCTCTTAGTACCAATTGCTCTTTTTTATGGTCTGGTACTAGTTATATTTTCTTATATTTTTTCATTGCATTACTGAATTGAATAATAATTGTGGTAGTGTCTCAGTGTGTAGTGGTTGTTTGTATTATTATGTATCACTGTGTGTGTTTTGTAGCAGTAGTGTTGTTGTTGTTGTGGTCGTGTGTAGTGGTTGTTTGTATTATTATGTATCACTATGTGTGTTTTGTAGCAGCCGTGTTGTTGTTGTTGTTGTTGTTGTGGTGGTCGTGTTGGTCATCAGTGTGTTGGTGGACAGTAACAGATCCGTCCAGCTGCTTTGTAAACTCTAGGTTGGTGGTGGTGTAAGTGAAGTGTACGATCTCCTCAGCCTCCTCCAGGAAGTTCATCAGGTTCCAGGCATCGATGGTCACGGCGTAGCAGGAGGAATAGATGTGATGATTGGCGTAGTATATGCGATCATCAAAACCCAGAAGCTCTAAGGCAAGTTGGTCATTGATGTCGGTGTTGGGGTCGCACGAGGACAGCTGAGGGTAATACCAACGACGGAATTTGGCCCGTGATGCTGATGGTGACTTGAGGGTAACTCCTAGCTTGTGGAGTTGTTTGAGGAGGGCGTACACTCCCTCGGGTATTAGAGTGGTGTGATGAAGGTGGATGCCGGAGTAATGGGTGTGTATGCTGGCCAGGAGTGTGGATAGTTTACTCACCTCGTTGTCCTGTACTCCCTGTAGGTGTATGTCCATCATCTCAGCAGTACAGCTGGGTAAGGCACGGACCTTCTCCTCGGGTAGGTCCAGGATGGGGAAGTCAATTTTCACCTCCAGCCACAAGAGTTTGGGTAGATATTTATTAGTGAGGAGTGTAGTGGTGAGCATAGCAATGTCCAATACACGTAACTTGAGGTATACCAAGTGTGTCATGGCTGGGTGAGACGGTAACTCCTTCAACACACGTGAACTTAGACAACCACATAACAAGTCCACTTTAGTCACAGCTTTGTCATTCAAGAAACCTTTAACTACACGGTCAAGCTTCCCAGGGTCACCATACCTGAACTGACTCACACTATCCAGCCAAACCCAGATGTCGACTCGTAGTAGAAACTCAATTACTATGGACAACTCTGAGTATATTTTGTACTTTTCTACATTGAGAAATATCCGGGTTGGTGAAACATTGAGCAGTAGAGCCTGGATTGGGGTTAGTTGTACTGTGGCCACACTTATATTCCACTCGTCAGGATACTCTGACCCTTCCACTATATACTCCAACAGTTGTGGTGTTGCCTTCACTTCCACAACGAGATCAAAGTTAAACTCAAGGTTCTCACTGCTTACCTCTGTGTGGTTAAGGATGGCACACACCAGACGACGCTCATCCAGTTCCTGTAGAAGTCCACCTTTCTCTCTCCTCACCTTGGGAATGAGTCCACCCATAAAGAGTGCCACTTGACCCACACCCCCTGGACGACCAACTATACTGTGTAAACTTCTACCACAAACTACCTGGTGTCCGCTGTACCACGCTGCCAGAAACTGTTCTTGAAGTGAATGTTGTGAGGTGTAGTCAGTCTGTAAACACCCGTGGTACCTCCTCACTGCCAGTACTGTTGGTAATAACTGTGCGGCCTGCTTACTGGTGAACAACTTAGAAGTGGCTTGTTGCAGCTCTGTAATGTGAGTTCCCTCCAGCCTTGTGTTTGCTCTGAGTGCGTGAGCTGCTGCCCTGCCTGCTGCCATCATCCAAGCCTCGCCCTTCTTTCTGCTGTTGTCTTCTTTTGGCAGACTTTCCAGGATCTTATTAATTCCCCACCAGGTAAGCTGCCACAACAGGTCCGTCGTGGTACTCGCTTCACTCACCAGTTCTGCGTCGCTGGCAAACGCTTGGCAGAGCTGAATTAAACAACGAGGAAATCTTACAGCTTTTATCAGCCTACACATATTTTTAGTGAGAAACTTCTTTAATATTTTGAAGTCTGTAGTGGGACTGAACTCGGCCAGGTAATCTCGGGCTACAATAAGCAATTCCTCTCTGTCATAACCGTGTAAATATAACCTGGAGGACACGAGGCCAGAGAAAATACCACTAAGTTTCTTCTCGGATGCTGTAGGTTCAGTCAACAACATCACTGACAATGCTTCTGACTGACTCACCAACCTATTGATCTCAGCTGCTCTCTTCTCGTCCATGTGGTCTGCATCATCAATAATAAGGAGGACTGGAGATGAGAGGAGCCAAGTGTGGATGTTGTGAGTGCCGTGTGTGAGGGAAGACAGAGGCAGTAGTACCTTAGTCAGACAACACTTTCTACTGGCGTTAGTGAGGGCTCTGGATGAAGTCACTATAGTGGCCTGGAACTGTGTAAGGCCGGGTATCTGTTGGTCCATACAACCCCAAGATGTGGCCAGAAGTGTTGCCAAGGAGGAACGACCACTACCACACTCACCACTCACTAGACACACTCGCCCACATGTATTATCATCATCATTATCTCTCTCCTCATCATCACTCTCATCATTTTCTCTCTCCTTGCTCCTCACATCACCACCACCACTCTCACACTCCCTCTCCCCGTCCCTTCCAGTTTCCCTCTCATCTTGTTTTTGGCCATTCTTCTCACATTTACTCTCTCCATCACACTCTCCTTTCCTCTCACCGTCCCTCTCCCCTTTGGCACCATTTAACACATCATCCTTACCACTGGTTTTAACTTCCTTGACACTCTCCTTTCTCTCTTCCATTTATACTTCTCTCCCTCCTTCTTCTTTCTCATTTCCTCTCTTCCTCCTTCCTCTTTAGTCTCTCCTCTTCTTCCTTCCTCCGTTTGTCCTCTTCCTCCTTCCTTTTCCTGATCAACGCTCGCCTCTGCTCCAACTCTCGTTCCCCTTCCTTCATCTTCATCACTATATCTGACACTTTCACCTTCACCCTCATTTGGACTGTGGGGAAGAAAATAATAATAATAGAACCCTTTTATTGGAGAAGCGGGAAATCGATGGGGTCTTGTTGTTAATGACGATGATGATGATGTTATTTACATTTACAACGGGACCCATTCTGAAAGCAACTCAATCGGAGGATACTGTAATAAAAGAAAATATAACCCAACACAATTTTTTTTTAAACTCTGCATGGTGGTGAAGCCTTGCAATATTTACTAGAGGGGAAAAATGTAATAAGTGAATTATAGTTTCTATATAAATGGCGACCAAAATAATAATCTAATTAGACCCAAAGAAAACTAGAATGAGACTAAAAGTACGAGTGAATATTTATGTGTGTGTATGTGTGTTGTTGTTGTAGTTGTTGTTTTTGTTGTCGTCTCACCATCTCACTCTACACTGTGCCACCTTAATTAATTCACAGACTCACCTGAACCTTCCCCCTGCCCTCCTGTTCGTGGTGGTGGGGTAGTGTGTTGGTGGGTGAAGAGGTGAAGAAGGTGAGGGTCCAGTTGGGGTCTTGGAAGCTGTTGGTATCTCATCCTCAACTCAACAGTGATGTCGTCTGTAAGGTGAGGTGATATATTGTACTGTACATTTGGAGAGAGAGAGAGAGAGAGAGAGAGAGAGAGAGAGAGAGAGAGAGAGAGAGAGAGAGAGAGAGACTGACTAAGTATGTGTATCTGTGTGAGTGAGAGAGAAAAAAAAAACTGACTAAGTATGAGAGAGAGAGAGAGAGAGAGAGAGAGAGAGAGAGAGAGAGAGAGAGAGAGAGAGAGAGAGAGAGAGAGAGAGAGAGAGAGAGAGAGAGAGAGAGAGAGAGAGAGGAGAGAGAGAGAGAGAGAGAGAGAGGAAAAAAATGTACAAAGACGGATATTTAATGAGGAAGAGAAAATGAGACAGACAGGAAAAGTAATGTAGAAAGGGAGAAAGAGAGAGAATTATTGGAAGAGAGTGAAATGAGGGGAGAGAGAAAACTTAAAACGAGACAGAGACAAGGAAAGAAGAACGAAAGTAGGAGCACACACACACACACACACACACACTACACACACACACAGATTTACGAGCAGAGAACGGAATTAGAGAGTAAACTTACCACAGAGAGAGAGAGAGCGAGCGAGAAGTTTGAAGAAAGAGCCACAGGATCGAAAGTTTATGTGCGTATGAATGTGTGTGTGTGTGTGTGATTCTGTGAGGGAGGGAGGGAGCCAGTGAGAGAGGAGGGAGAACAGCTGATATCATGTAGCTGTTCATCTCACCTTCACGTCCCTTCCTTCGATCCTCCTCGTCTCTCTCCCACGACACACACATACACTTCTATTTTACGACCCCCTCAGCTTCAGCCCCTCTCTGTGTTGATGTTAGTGACGCCAAGAAGCCCATGATTGTAGTAGTAGTAGTAGTAGTTGGTTAGTACACGTCTACAGCCCTCTGCAAGGTAGTAGTAGTAGAAGTAGTAGTAGTGGTAGTATGAGTAGTAGTATCTTTTCTGTTTAAAGGGGAAATTTTATGTTGGTAAATCTGGGGGCAACTGAATCCACCAAACTATTCCAAGCAACAGAAACACCATTATTTTTGCTCATCTGGTCCTGTTTCCTGGCCATACTTTGGAGGAATCAAGGCACTCCAATGTACCAAAAAAGAATTACCACCTTAAGGGATGAATATGGAGGGCTACTGATTCCTCCAAACTGTGCCAGGAAACAGACGACCCCCAGTTTAAGTTATAAGGGATCTTTTTGTTTCGTGGCATACTTTGGAGGAATCACTAGCCTATCACTTTTTCAACGATAGATTCCTCTCTTGACTACTAGCAGGCTAACTATTTACCTACTAGCAAGATATGAATGAGTCTTTCTATTTAACTACTAGCAAGTTATGAATGAGATTTACTATTCAACTACTAGCAAATTATGAATGAGATTTACTATTTACCTATTAGCAAGATATGAATGAAGCTTTCTATTTAACTACTAGCAAATTATGAATGAGGCTTACTATTCAACTACTAGCAAGGTTTACTATCGAACTACTAGCCAGCAAGATGTATTATTGATAGCGTGTTTGAGACTATTTAACTCACACTCTGTATAAATCATAGTTACTAGCACTACACAATTTAACTGAGGCAGGTAATAGGAAGTGACTATTGGATTACATAGAGCTGCTGCTAGACCTACTATTACCGAGGCTAGTAATATAGAAGATAGACTATAATATTATACACATATAATTATAATATAAAAAGACACCAACAGCTATATTATAATTATATGGACACACAAGAATAAATAATAATAATAATAATAATAATAAATAATAATAATAATAATAATAATAATAATAATAATAATAATAATAATAATAATAATAATAATGATAATAACAATAACAATAATAATAATAATAATAATAATAATAATAATAATAATAATAATAATAATAATAATAATAATAATAATAATAATAATAATAATAATAATAATAATAATAATAATAATAATAATAATAATAAATAATAATAATGTTAATAATAATGAATAAATAAACCCATTCACCTCAAATAAAAGAGAATAATCAAAATAAAAAAAAATGAAAATAAAAAAAAGTATATATATAAAAAAGACACTCGCCTCATCAATCGCTTTTTGAATGATGACAATAAAGAATAATAATAAAAATAAAAAAAAATATA
>JAWQEG010008498.1:0-16566 GCA_033782935.1 Petrolisthes cinctipes
GGTACTAAACTCCACACCACAGATTTTTTTTTCGTCTATCTCTCTCTCCCTTCCTGTCTCTCCCCCCTTCCCCTCTTTCTCTCCCTTCCTTTTTTTCTTTTCTGCTAGTTGTTTCTCTCCCTCTCTCTCACTGTCGCTCTGGGTGTGTCTATTTGCCTGCTTGTTGTTTGTCTGTGTGTATATATATCACACTCAATATTTATTCTTATATAATTATAATGCATCCACTCGTTTATTTAATTATTTACTTTTATATTTGTGCATATCTTTATATCTAAAATGACTTCAGACCTCCTAATGAGATAACAGAAATGTGATGATGTGTGACGTGTTAATGGGATGGATGGTATAGTTTGGCATTATTTTGAAGATATTGATTCCTCCAAACTATTCTAAGTAACACAACACAGACTACCATTATATGTGTTCATCTGGTCTTGTTTCCTGGCATACTTTGGAAAAATCAAGGCACTCTAATGTACCAAAAGTATACCATCCCCTTAGCAGCCAGCTACGGAATTCCCCTGCCCTGCCCTGCCCTTATACATGACACAGTAGCAGGGGGAGGAAGGAGCCACGCCCATCCCAGTCTTCATCAGTAATCTCTTTTGACGCCAACTATCGTAGCCTAAGTCCTTCATGATCGGGTTTCAGAGCTTCCAACAAACCATCATCGAGTGGAGGAAGTGGGAAAGGGTTTATAGTATTGGTAATCACGTTATAGAAATGTCATACTAGGGAATAATTTTGGAGGTTTGGGTCTGTCATTAGAGCAGAGGGATTGACAAGAAATGTGCTCCCTGTTGTTAAAAGGAAAGGGTGAAAAGTACAAATAGGAGTCGGCTTGTCAGAGGCAGAATAGCGGCGAGGCGAGGAAGTAGACGGCAGCTGTTCCTGAAAATCCCTTGGACGTTTGTCAGGGGAGCGAGCGTCCTTTTGAGTCTCCACCACACTCAAAGACGGCTTGGTCCAAAGGGTAAAAAACATAATTGTATATAAATCCATTCACCAAATATATATATATACTGTATATATATATGAGAGAGAGTGAGAGAGGGCGAGAAGGAGCCTTAAAGTGTATGTCACAAGAGCAAGAGCACATTTTCCATTTTCCTAAGTCATTTGGTGAGACAAATATTTCATCAAGTCCTCCAACATGGTTTCAGGATATTAGACGACACCTACACATCGGAAGATACAAATCTGGCCCAAGAATGATAATGGCTGAAAGACGAAGGAAATGAGTGTTTGTGTAATAGAGCATTAGTGAGACAGGTGGTATAGGGAGTGAAGGAAGGAGTGGTGTAGTAGGCTAGTCAGTCTGTGATGGTAGGGTGACAACTGAGGTGTCTCCATAATCCTCGTGCTCTCTCCTCAGTATTATTAACACCAATATAAGATCCTAAAGTTTTTTTGTCTATAGATAGCGGCAATATAAGGCCTCGAAATTTAAAAAAAGTTCAGGGATCGAAAATATATGGTGCCAAACAAGATCATCTGGTGGAAGACATGGAAAATATTTTGTAGTGTTATTTGTTACTTTAATACTGATTTTCATAATTTTTCATGGTTTGGCTTGTGACTGGCTGGAACAAATGGACACCAATACATGGATCCAAAGTTTATTAAGCTTGGAATATTCGCCAAAGAATACATCGTCACTATAATTGTATTTTTACTTTTATTTTGTTCAATTAAATTGCTTATAATTATTAAGGTATGCATTTTATACCTAGATATAAGAATACGAACGAAGTGTTAAGTCACAGAACCAAGATATCTTATTCCGAAAGAAACTCCATTGTACAGTATACGAATATATGAGAAATTGGCAGCAGCTCCACGGGCATGTATGGTAAGTATATATTTTTTGTGGGGTACAAATTGTATCTATTGTTAAAGTCAATTATATCAAAAGTTGATGTTTGCATGCCTAGTGTTTGAGCAATAACCATATACATTAATCTGGGAGGTGTGTGTGTGTGTGTTTTGTTTGTGTGTGTCTCCCATCATTGCCACATAACATGGTGGAGTCAGTCAGGGTGGAAAGATAGAAAGGGAGTTTGTCCTGAACTGCACATTTTGGCCCCCTTTAAAATAATTCACACTTAGCGTTGTTATAATTCCCCTCCGGTGTAATTCGTGAGTTCAGTGACGTAAACCAACCAACTAATTCACAGACATATGTTTTCTTAGCATACACAAAACGCCATTACTATACAGGACATAACGCCCCTTTTGCATCAATACACATATAGTTTCTCACACACATTGATATATACTGTATATATATATATACTACACACCACCACTGGACACCCCCTCATGGATACAAACAGCTGGCCGCCGTGGTGCCTCAGTCAGTGTCAAATTGTTACTTGGTGTGTGAGGCGGAGTGTTTCATGGTGCTGGGGTTACTACTACTACTATGACATTCGTGTTGTTGCTGACTACAAGTGTTCGTTTACGTTGTTAGTCTATATAATTTTCCGAAGACGAAAAATGTGTGCTTTTACATGCTTGTGTGTGTGTGTGTGTGTGCTTGTGGGTGACTGCGTGCGTTCGTAAGTGCGTGCGTGTGTGTGTGTATGTGTGTGTGTGTTTCATGGTAGTAGAGCAACAGGCAGCTCGGCAACACGGTGGCTTTGTTTCATCTGTTGCTCCTGCTGCCAAAAAGTGTATTTATAATTTCATATATTCACCTGTTCATCTCTTCAGTAAAATATATAATTTGGTTTTGTATTATATATCTACATCTTTATTGGAAATGAAGTACAGAGAATTACTAGGGCAATTACCCAAGCTCTAATTCCTTCATTCACCGTCGTCTAACCTCCGTTCTAAGGACAGACTTGCTCCGTTCACATTTCCAGGTATTCCCTACATTTAGGGAACGAGGTTGAAGGAAGCCTTAGATTGGTCAGAGGACGGGAGTTGGAGATTTTGCATTGTGTATAGTACCCTATTAAGCAACAGGTTTCTATCATTATTTCACTTGATTCTGCTCTGGATTTCCTACTGTGATATTGGTTTGGATTTACGGCGATGAAATGAGTGTGTGTGTGTGCAGGCAAGCAGACAGACAGTCAGACAAACAGGCATAGAGATAGACAGGCAGGCAGGCAAAAAGACAGACAGATAAACAAGCGGGGGGGGGGCAGGCAGACAGATAGACAGGCGGGTGGGCAGGCAGGAAAGCAGGCAGGCAGACGGACAGATAGACAAGCGGGTGGGCAGGCAGGAAAGCAGGCAGGCAGACAGACAGATAGACAGGCGGGTGGGCAGGCAGGAAAGCAGGCATGCAGACAGATAAACAGGCGGGTGGGCAGGCAGGCAGGCAGATAGACAGGCGGGCGGGCGGGCAGGCAGGAAAGCAGGCAGGCAGACAGGCAGGCAGCTAGGCAACGGAGGTCCACCGCATGTACTGTACTGTTGTTGTTGCTGTGTGCGTGGGAGTATAGTAGTAGTTTCCCGGTGATGGCTGTCTGGATTCACGGAGACTCTCTGTGTCTATATGTGTGTGTGGGGGTGGTCCTTGTGTGTGTGTGGGAGTGGGGTGGGGGGGGGTGCTTGTGTGTGGGGTGGTGGGGTGTGTGCTTTTGTGTGTGTGTGTGTGTGTGTGTGTGTGTGTGTGTGTGTGTGTGATTTGTCTTTGTGTGTGCATGTGTGTGTATGCGTGTGGGGGGGAAGTCCTTGTGTGTGTGTGTGGTTTGTCTTTGTGTGAATGTGTGTGGTTTGACTTTGTGTGTGTGTTTGTGTGTGTCGTGGGAGGCAGGTCTGTAAAGTTTGTTATTGTGTCTGGTGTGGAGGTGATCGGAGGGCCACTCACTCTCTGACGGCGTAGAGTGACGAGCGCCGCCTTCATCTACGCCGCCGCCGCCACCGTCTCCTCCGCCATCAACACATCCCCTGCCGCCGCCGCCGCCGCCGCCTCTGCCGCCCAACTCCTGGCCGACCGTCATCCTCTTCTCCGGAAATTGGAAAAAGTTGTTCATTTCGTCGAATATTTTTTGGGGTCCAAAAGGGAGACAAGGGGAAGGAATGAGCTTTTTAACATCTGGTTCCCCTACACGACGTCGGCATTTCTTCGGGTATACGGTCGGTGCAGCTGTGGAATACTATCCAGGCTAAGGAAAAGTTGGACCCATCCAGCGCCAGACGGTCGAGTTGTCACGAGTCTGTCAAGTGTTTCCATTCTCTCATTCTTCCTTCAGGCGATACTGTATGCATTTCATCTGAAGAAAATGCATCCGTTTCCTTGCAGATGAAGTAGAGATTTTATATGTGCGTTGTTTTTAGTTTAGGACAGTGTTTATAGATTGTAGTTAAATATTTAGGTGTGTAAATATTGGGTGTTTATAGTGTCTTGATTTGTACTAGCCTTATACAGTGAGAGCTGAGAAAATGAGACGAAGGAACGACTGTATTATTGCCAGAGTGAACAAATGCACAATAGTGGAGGATTTCACAAGCACGACTCAAGCAACACCCGACACACACAACACATGACACACACAGGACCCGATACACACAACACACATAACACATGACGATGCTAGAAACACCCGACGTAACACATGACGCAAGCAACACCCAACATAAGTATCATCCAACGTTAGTAACATATGACGCAAGCAATATACTACGGAAGTAACACATGACGTAAGCAACACCCAACATAAGTATCATCCAACGTTAGTAACATATGACGCAAGCAATATACTACGGAAGTAACACATGACGTAAGCAACACCCAACATAAGTATCATCCAACGTTAGTAACATATGACGCAAGCAATATACTACGGAAGTAACACATGACGTAAGCAACACCCAACATAAGTATCATCCAACGTTAGTAACATATGACGCAAGCAATATACTACGGAAGTAACACATGACGTAAGCAACACCCAACATAAGTATCATCCAACGTTAGTAACATATGACGCAAGCAATATACTACGGAAGTAACACATGACGTAAGCAACACCCAACATAAGTATCATCCAACGTTAGTAACATATGACGCAAGCAATATACTACGGAAGTAACACATGACGTAAGCAACACCCAACATAAGTATCATCCAACGTTAGTAACATATGACGCAAGCAATATACTACGGAAGTAACACATGACGTAAGCAACACCCAACATAAGTATCATCCAACGTTAGTAACATATGACGCAAGCAATATACTACGGAAGTAACACATGACGTAAGCAACACCCAACATAAGTATCATCCAACGTTAGTAACATATGACGCAAGCAATATACTACGGAAGTAACACATGACGTAAGCAACACCCAACATAAGTATCATCCAACGTTAGTAACATATGACGCAAGCAATATACTACGGAAGTAACACATGACGTAAGCAACACCCAACATAAGTAACATCCAACGCAAGCAACATATGACGTAAGCAACACATGACGGATGCACCACATGACGCAAGCCAACTCTGCTTATTCAAGTATAGTCATGCATAGAGGATATTCACCACTCCCCATTCATAAATCTAACATCAATGAATGCTAAGTGTCCATATTCATAATCCCACAACTGCACACAAGTTAAGCATTTTAAACAAATTTTCGAAGTGCAGAAAGCTGGAAACTTGCGACACCAACAGTTCATCTACGTTATTGCTATGATGTGTTATTGGTGAACGATAGTATTATAAATTATACTGTACAAGAAAATATATGTAATTATGCAAATCCTCTAAAATATCTGTAAAGTGTTTATATATACTACGTTCAAGTGTTGATGAGATGAACAGATATCGAGGTCTATTAAAAAAAAAAAAAAAGTACAGAGAAAATATACGGTAAAATCTACAATAGAAGAACATTAAACTCCACGTCCAAAAGAAGCAAATTTTATCTTCCTTGTCATCTCAACCATTTATAAAGATGCTTAAATCAGTCCGACTCCAAAGCAGTAAACGTCTGCTTCGTTTTCAGCACGAAATATTTATCCTTGTCACAAGATCAAGAAAACAGAACTGTCAATATCCGTCCCTTTTCCTTCAGTCTAAACATTTATTCTATCTGCAGAAGGACTGAAGTTCTCACTCCTCCTGTTCCTTCCCTTGACTCAACCATTTCGTCCCTCTTGGAATCCACTCAAAACTGTCTTCCTTCCTGAGTTCTATTCAGGACTTGGATCATTCCTCTTGTAATTGAAATTATTCTTATCTCTTTATCAGAGAAGAATCAAAATTAAATCTTTACCCATACAAAGACAAAAGCCATTTATACATCTTAGCTGAAGGGAATAGATACATATTTTTTTCCACACTCAGAATTTGTTTCCAAATTTCACAGAATATTTTCACCGAGGGCAGGGCTCATATATAATATTATATTATCATGCAGTGAATAATATAACATACATATTTGTTCACTGTCTTCCAAGGCTTCTCCCAAAATCTTACCATTGTTCCTTTTGTAAATAACCTACACAAGAGTCAGATGCACAAATCTGACATTGACCCTTCAGAAATATTCCAATATATCTCTGGAAACCCAAATGTAATCTGTCAACACCATGTCTTTGTAAAGGCCTCTGAAACTCTCCTTGAAGGTCCAGTATAAAGGAAGTCAGTCTCCAGGGTGCGGCAGGATGGAGACAGAAAGCAAGAAATACGACACTGTACAACCCTTGTAGTGTATGTAACCTCGGGGACTCCAAGCTTTGGAAAATTTCAAGTTCTCCTTCATCCAGAGTGTGCCAGCCTCCTTCACCTGGAGAAAGTGTCACGCAGCCTTCCTCACCTCCAGGAAGTGTCATCCTTTCCTCACCTCCAGAAAGCACTTGAACTTCTTCGCTCCAAGATACAGTTATATCAAGAAGTATATTGGGACCTTCACCACACCACAACTCAGGGCCCCAAGCGAGGGGACACACAGCAATAAAGATTCATTAGCATCACAGAGACCCGATACAGCGACGGGGTCCCATCATCCTAATAAAGAGTCGTTGTGGTGTTGGGAACCTTTCACTCTCCAGTCCCGACACCCGTTGACTTTCACATATATTTTTTCTAAGTATAATTTTTCTTTCTGTTAACTGCACTGTGTTGAACTGTTTATGTTTGAATATCACGAAATTATTAAATCTTCACTGTAGATTTTGCTCAAAGTATATACCGAGGAAACATTTAACCTTAATCGGCACATGTTGGTGTCCATCATTCCGCCAGGTTCCGGTAATCTTAACGATAAAAGAAGTAGATCGTTGTGTCTTTTGGTTATGTTTTTCCGGATTGGTTTTCGTGGTTCAGCTCGAAGTGTTAATGGTGAACCCAATCTCAACACCCTTTGCAGACCTCGTGGTACAGTAGGAGGTATTATTCAACAAATTTTTCCAGGAAAAGGTTCTTCGTCGTTCAATTTATATCATTTTGCAATACGAATTATTTTACTTAGAGCCTTTTCCTCTAAGAAGTTGTTTAATAATACCACCCAGAGTCTGTTCATCAGTTCAATCTCCTGTGCTGATTTGTTCTCCTAGTGTTATATCCATGCAGTAGGTGTCATCAGGTACTTGAAGCCATTTATCGTTTTTTTTGGGGGGAGGAGGGATATGTAACGTGAAATATACTTAAAAACTTTACGCATATACTTATATCCACATTATGTACCCAGTGCAGGTATGTACAGTCGGCCTCAGGAATTCGTACGCAGAGCACTGGTAAAAGAGGTCATTTTTCTGCATATACTGTAGACATTGCTCTGCTGACAGATCCAAGTATTACCTAAATAACATTCCTAGAAATTTCGGTGTTTGGAAATTAATGTTCAAAATTTTCTAGTTGCTACAAACCCTTGATGTGACAATGGTGTCTACGAATTCCTGAGGCCAACTGTATTAAATAACATCTTTGAGAACTAAAGTCCATTAAATCATATGAATATGTACTTGCTATCGACAACACAGAAAGTACCAAAGTTTTTATTTCTGAGAAGGGAAAGACACATTTAGTTCTGTTTCCTTCTTAAAAAAAAAAATAATAATAATCTTGTTTGTTTCCAACATTCTAAAAGTGGAAAAGATTACCGGTTGTATACTGATAATCTGAGAATACACGATGTGAAAGGCGAGTACGTTACTATTGTAAAAAATAACCGTTGTATAAGATAAAATAACCAGTAAGTCAACATCAGCCATTACTAGATATTTTTTAATTAAACATTTTATAAGTTTTTTTTTTCATTCCTATTAGCACGTTTATCCTTGACACAAATATTCCCTGGCATTCCTCGCAGGCAACTTAATTAAAATCATACGTGAAACTTCATTTAACTCCTTAAAAATTCTCATTTCGTCTATGAAACATTTTTTCCCGTGTTAGTGTAGTGTCGTGTGGGAACAACAAGGCGAGTGAGGACGTTACATATTCAGAGGATTAGCATGGTTTGTATGTAAATATCACACCGTCTCCGTAGCGATAGAGAAAATTGATGACATGAATATGCAGACGGACAGAGAGTGAGAACGGCGAGCATGTCCACGAGAGAAGTGGAGGCGTCTTGTTTACATCTTACTTACTCTCCCGGCTCGGTGTGTCCTCGGCTCGTCTCGTATCTGGTGGGTGTGATCGGCCTCCTCCCGCTTCTCAAATTACCCAGGGGTGTCACCAACGCCGACTCCACGTTAGAATATCTTAATTAAGTTGGCCTGTTGCAGAGCTGTTTAGTGAACGAGGAACGGCTGAGTTTTATGATGAACCTGGGTGTTTATTTTTCAAGTATATACTGTATTATATAGGTATGCCCAGCTTATTTCTCAAGTATATGCTGTACCGAGTATGCCCAGTTTAAGGAGTATGTTCTTTCCGTATAATTACTGTAAAATCAATGGATACTTGGACTTTATTGACAGCATTCGCTACTTTTGACCTGACTTTAATAAATACTATGTAAACATTGGCAAAATTGGTGTACCCAAATGGGGTTATTTTATACTATATTATTTCTACCCTACAATACCTTAATTTGTTTCTTTACCCCCTTGTGACCTGACACCGTATTTTAACTTATCCTAACCTAGTCTTATTAAAACTACCCTAATTAAACCAAAATATATCCTAATCTAGCCTAACCTAACTAAAGTAGACACTCGTGGAAAAGAAATAATCATCTCAAATATAGCACATGTTGAGAAATAAACACGCCTCTGTCTCTTTACTGTTGCCACACCACTCACCGCCGACCTCAGACTCTTACTCTTTTGCTTCCTTTAAAATCATTATCACTAGGAAGTCATGGAGGAGCTCTGTTACCTTTGGCTTGCCTGGACGAATGTGAACTTTGTGTTTAAGAGGTCAGTGAGTCACAGGTGTTGTGTTTTAGTAGTACTGTAGTAGTTGCGTTTGTATATATCGTGACAAGGGCGATAAAAAAGGTAGTGTAGGTAGATGTAGTCGTGATAGTGGTGATGTGGTTGTGATGTGGTTGTGGTGGTAGTGATATGCTGATATTGGTGGTAGTAATGTCCTTAGTGCTGTGGCAATAGAGATGGTCAAGATGGTGGTGATAATTAATGATGATGGATGTGATGGTAATGGTGATGGTGGTGGTGGTGGTCAGTCATTAATCATTACTATCCTTACCACTACCTGACTACCACTACGTAATGTACAGGTGATGGTAAGGATACTATGCCTCATTATGCTCTTGTACTTTACTGAACTGGTAATGCGCATTCTCTACTTTGATTCCCGAGGTATTCACACGCACCTTTGATGTACAGTCGCGGCACATAGTCCTTGAACAGACTTCCCCTTACACCCTGATCAAGGACTATGTGCCGCGACTGTACACCCGTATTGTCATGATCTAACCAAACCAAGCTCATTCTAATATGACCTGCCCTGACCTGGACTCACGTTTCCTAGACAAACGTACAGTATCGCTACTTGACTTGTCTTGACCCTATCCAACCATACCAAGCGAAACCAAACCAAACTTGATTTGTTTTACCCTGACCAGATCTCACCTACGTTAGCCAAACCAAATTTAAACCACAGTTGACGTGCCCTGCTCAATGTTCACTTAAGCTCTCAAAACCTAAACTAACCTAATCTAATTCAACCTACAGCAAGCGATGATACAGCCTCTCCACATAAACAAAGCCACCCGAAAAGACAATCCCAGTGAAATGAGAGATCTGGGACCCACTGCCTGCCTGCCTACCCTCCAACCATTGCCACTGCACAACACTGGCCTCTGTACTGTAGTTTATATGAAGCTCCCCCTGCGTACTTGTTCCCTCGATGAAAAAGATATGGAAATATACCTTTACTGCCACATGAATCAGAGCAACGACCTGGCCATTTCAGCAGCGGCGGCCGTGTAGTGCACAGCTGAGCCGGGCGGGAACAGTTACATCATCCTCGTTGCATAGGGGGTCAGGGAGAGGGAGAGAGAGAGAGAGAGAGAGAGAGAGGGGGGAGTGATGGGGAGAGGGAGGAAAAGTTGGGGAAAGGGAGAGAGAGGGGGAGGTGAGTGATGAGGAAAATGAGGAAAGGTTGGGGAAAGGGAGAGAGAGAGAGGGAGGGGAGTGATGATGATGAGGAGGAAAGGTTGGGGAAAGAGAGAGAGGAGAGTTGGGGAGAGGTGGAGTGAGGGAGTAAAAGTATGAAGGGGTATTGGAGGGGTCAGGGTGAGGGGTAGGAGTATAGGGGGGTCAGGGTGAGGCAGCAGGGGTAAAGGGACAGTCAGGGTGAGACAGCAGGGATAAAGGGACAGTCAGGGTGAGACAGCAGGGGTATAGGGGGGCCAGGGTGTATCAGCAGGAGTATAGGGGAGTCAGGGTGTATGAGCAGAGGTATTGATGGGGTCAGGGTGAGGCAGCAGGAGTATAGGGGGGTCGGGGTGAGGCAGTAGGAAGTAGGGAGGCATCAGACAGTCTCCTGGTGGTGGGTGACTCATGGCCAGTACCGGTTCCCTCATGACTGCTGCTGACACGACACTACTGAGAGGGTCTGTGTACACTATGTAGATCATGGAGGGACTCACCTATACCCTATGATTGTTGGTGTCGTCATTTATAGTTAGTTTTATACGAGAAAGACCATGTTTTGACCATTATATTAGCAAACCTCACTCTCATTTGCTATATGGCTGTTATGTTGGCGTTTATATTAACTTTGATACGGGAAATACCATGTTTTGACCATTATGTTAACAAACCTTACTCTTATTAATTTTGCTATATCTTGTTGGCGTCGTCACTTCTACTGAGACATCATTCGAGAAAGACTATGGTTCGACCATTATATCAGTAACCCTCACTCTTATTTGCCATATGGTTATTGGTGTGGTCACTTATACTGATACATTATCCCAGAAATACCATGATTTGATTATTACATTAGCCTATTTTACTCTCTTAGCTATAATTATGATTGTTTATGTCGTCACAATTACTGAGACATTATCCCAGAACGACCAGCATCATCAGACCAATGCATTAGTTAGAATATCTCACTCACAATTTGCTGTTAGTTGGCACAACTACTAATAAAAGGATTACTGTTGTCCGTATATAAGATTTCCCCTCTAAGGATGACTCACACTTGCATCATATATTCTCTGCATTAGAATTTTACTAAACTTGTATTTCATAATTATATATTTAGATGTATACGAATGATGATGTAGTAACACAGTATGGATTCACCAGCCCCCTGATTCGTAGACAACAGATTACTACTTTTAACCTATATCCCTGACATAACGTACTGTAATCTCATATGGGTCCAAATACACGTTCGTGGGATGAAACTTGCCTTTGAAATTACGGGACAGTCGCGGTTAAAAAGGTCAGGTGATGTGATTCAGGGAATTCGCTTATTAATGAAAAACTCATCATCTTCTGTCTTTGATCCCTCTCTCTCCGCTTCACCATTGCCTCCCTACTCTCTTCTACGTTGAATAACATGCATTTCAACTGTTAAATCTCTCATATCTCTTCTGCCACTACTTCCATTGTTCTTGCTCTATAGCTATGTGTCCCATCTCCAGTTCTGGTTCACCAATACCTAAAAATCTCTTACTTACAGGAAAGTTAATCACTGAGAATTTCTATCTGTAATGAAATATGGGGGGCAAAAATACCCTCGGGTCAGTTTGATATGATGAAGTGAAACACTTTTATTAAGGAGTAAAATAAGCAATGCAGTTGAGCAAATCTTAATTATCATTCTTAATGAGAGATGTCAGCTGCAGGTGAGGTAAGAAGAAAGGAAATTAATGAGTAAATTAAGAAGTTTAACCATATTTTATACAAAGCAAGAGATATCGAAACCAGATATGGATTATATAATTAATTTGAATGTATAACTGGCCAAGGAGATGGTGTTTATAAAAAAGTATACAATATAATTATAAATATATATATATATATTTTTTTTGTGACTGCTGTAAACATCTGCTACCTCCACTATAAACATTAGCCAAGTCTTCTGTATGTCTGGTTTTCTCTGATCCTGAATGCGTTACTCCAAAACATGACGGTTTGAGATTCAGGAAATGGTAAAGGTCAGTGGACAAAAGACGTGTGAACCAACATATATATCTCAGGAATAATCGCCTTTAATGTCAGTATCCCTTGGCGGCCGTTGCAGGGGAGATGCTTTAAGAGTTTTCGAGCTGAATGTTCTGTTAGGAGCTTCGAAAGTATCAATGCTGTAATCCCTTCGTTTTTCATTGTTGGTGTTATGGGAGTGAGTTGCTGTGTTTGTAATGAATCTGTGTACAGAAAACTCTCTTTGTAAATTACACATACATAAACCCAGTCGATAATGAGGGTTTATTGTACACGGATACATGTAAAACGGTACAATACACAAACCTAAACCCAGTCAATAATGTGGGTTTATTGTACACGGATACATGGAAAACAGTACAATACACACAAATAAACCCAGTCAATAATGAGGGTTTACTGTTCTGCATTGTCATTGGTAACCAAGCATATAATTACGTAGGTGATGGTTTTACCTTATACATTAATTATATCATACATTAATTTATTTACACATGGGAAACAAATAAACTAATTATTGCCTACAAAAGCTAAACATTCATCCAATGGTCACACTTCGAATGTTTTGTTTATGACGTCACGACACTTAATTAACCAGTTACTGCATTATTATTTGAGGCTTGTAATAAAGATCAGATTACTCTTGGTTTCATATTATTTGTATTGCATATTTATTAGATACATAATTTTTTCATTGTTCATAATTCTTACACAAAAACCATTACACAGTCGTTTCGTTAAATATTTTCCTACATCTTAATCATTGTACACCAAGAAATAATAATTATTCGTGGCTTTTTGTTCCGATTTTATACACAACTATGTTTTGTTGTTCTAAATATAATTTTCACCGTTGGTCATCGTGTGCATTACAGGGGATATTACAGTGTTAACTGGTAAATATGGAGCAACCTATTTCTCCAAACTATTCTAAACAACAGGACACTAGTATTTATGTTAATTTAGTCCTGTTTCCTGTCGTTCTTTGGAAGAGAAATCAAGGCGCTCCAATGTACCAAATATGTTATTTATTACCCCCATAAAGGTAGCATTTTTGCATACACTTGAGAATTCCACTCAGACTTCATTGTCGTATATAGTTGCCATAACATTAAAACATTTTATTATCTCAAAAAGGTAAACTGCTGTAATAAGATTGGAAGACTGACTACTACCTTCCCCAAACCTTCTCAGGAAACGGGTAATTATGTCGTACTATTGGTCACAACAATTCGTACACACACCGTTGTTTTTGAAGGTTTACAATATATAAAAATTATAATACTACATAAGTGCAATACCATATTGTTATTTGGTTTGTTGTTTTGCAATTACTGAGTCACTTGGTAGACCATTCATTGCAATACTTCCAAAATAATGACCTCTCTTTCCATATAGAGTGTTATGAATAAAGTTATCTGTGTTTAGCATAGATAATAGGAATTTGAGGCTCCTTATTCTCTATCCATTATATATTTCCTCGTTATTACTACACATTTTGTATAATACAGCGCCTTGATTCCTCCAAAATATGCCAGGAAACAGAACCAGATGAATGAACAAAAATAGTGGTGGAGACTGTTGCATGGAATGGTTTGGAGGAATAAGTTACTCCAGATCAACCAACACTCCCATTAGGTATCACTATGAACAATGTGTCTTTACTACTACATACATAAAATTAACTGATATATTATAAACTCATTATAATATTTATGCCCTTCATCACCATAACATTTTCCACTAGAGAGCAGCAACCATTTGTGTGTCCCTTGAGTTTTTTTTATTGGACTATCATTGTTTTTTACCACCAGATTAATTCGTGTCATCGGCAACATTTTGGGCAACTGGTGTGGTGTTCATGCTTTGGTCTTTGTGAACCTGTTTGCTCGTTTGGATGGATTATATATTGATTGCCAATGCTGTTTCTTTCATGAAATAAAATAACTTTCCATCGTTAAGCTTTTGTGCTCGAATTGCAGGTTAAAATAGTCACTTCGTTTTTTTTTTTTTTTATCGCAGTTTTTCCTGATATGGATAAATTGAATATTTAATCTGCCTCTGTGTTTTCAATACTTTCCTCACCTGTCCATCTAAAATCACACAAAATCTATTATATTTTATCTTCACTTCTTTTCGTTTTCACCACTGACATCCGTCCGTACAAACTGCACGTTTTCATAGTGGCTTTCTTTAACCTAGAATAAATGCAATGATTCCTTTGTCTATTTATTATCTTTTTCGGCAATTAGAGTGTAACTATGGCAAATTACAACAAAAGTCGAACAGCTATCACAATATATACTTGTCTATATTCTGTACAATCTGGTAATAAGTTATTAAGACTTGGGAAAGATCTGGATCTGACTTGAATCCAGAATATATTATATTTTGGTTAAGAATGATGGGGAGATATGGTGGTGGCTCCCGTAGACTCTCACAAATTTAATACAAATAATGAGTGAAATATTGGTGGTATTGCCTGCAGACGGCCACAACCTGTTGGTGGAGATACTCACCTTTGTATATAAATATTAACCCATTGCCTGCTTTGTGGGTCATATTGGTTAGTACCTCAGAGGGAGTTTGGACCTGAGATTATTAAGTCCATATATAATTATTATTGTGTTCATACATTATTTTGGATGCATCTGGACCTCCCTGCCAGAAGTGGTAAAGATTTGTTGAGCAATGGTTACGTTATTCAAAACAAATAAACACATTAGAACTAATTTTATAAATATAAAATAATTATACATACCGGTATAACAATTATTTTTATGGGGTGCTCAGAGTTGGCGGAGGCTTGTGGTCTACGAACGCTCTGGATGTCATATATATTTGGTTAGATTCATAAACTACTGTAAATAAAACAGAAATAATGAAGCGAAAATTGTTATTAGCAACTAAACTGAATCAGTGAGGTGGAAATTATGGTAAAATACTAAAGTGATAATGAATGGGTGATGTGCCGGCCAATCAGTATGTACAGTACAGCTGGAAAGATATAATGGAGTTCAAAATAATAGCCGAGAACAATGACGATCCGGAATATTTGAATGACAGACACACACACTCTTCCAAAGCATTCAATGAGGCTATACATATCGATACGAATCTGGTCCCATTCTGCAAAAGATTAATAATTTAGATTTTAGCCGTACAGGAGAGTACAGCTGACGTCTCCCCAACAGGTTTTCGATAAAATTGACAAGTTTACTACCACCAGAGTACTTGTTTTGTTTTTTTCAGAGGTCAGTGCTCCCTGTCCCTTATTAATCATACTATTGCGTCGTTTGTATGTATGTAACGTCGTAATCCACAATCCCATAACCTACCTGAGTCGTACTTCGATATCTGAAGCAGGCGGTTTCTGGACGACAGCCCAACCAAACCATCACGAGGCCACACACATTTCGAAGTAATGGAGGCTTTGGGTGGGCCGTCGTCTTAAAACCGATTGCTCCAGATCTCAGGCCTCGACTCACCTGGCTACGAACTGTGGTGCACGACTGAACTGTACTTAAAACCTTATGAAACTGAATATTGATTGATTGATTGATATTAGGCTCCGCAACAGCGAGGTCATATGACGCCAGAAAAAAAAGGTGATAGAGAGGTGTGACAGGAAGCAGGAAGGAAATAGAAAGAAAAGAGGGACAGTGAAGACCTGAAAGCTAGTGGCTGGATGAAACTGAATATAAGTTTAATAGTTTATAATGATGTACTGCACGATTGAAATTTATACCAGCACATACTTTATAGGTACTGTGTGTGTGTGTGTGTGTGTGTGTGTGTGTGTGTGTGTGTGTGTGTGTCGTGAAATCCTTGTTCAATGAGGTCTTATTTTGCGGCGCGCTATTCATCAATTATCCACACCGGCCTGATCCTATTAAAAACATTCCTTTGATCCCCTTCCACACCAGGATATAATCGCGTTTCAATAAGGTCAGTATGGCTAGGGATCACGGCTTGCTCTATACCCGTGTGTGTGTG
>JAWQEG010008499.1:0-20000 GCA_033782935.1 Petrolisthes cinctipes
GGAAAGTGAATATGGAATGGAAAACAACATAAATAAGGGGAAAGTGAGAGCATGATCCTTGAAAGGGACACAACATGAATGAGGGGGAAAAGTGATCCTGGGAGAGGGTGAAAATGATCCTGAGAGAGGGGGAAAGTGATCCTGGGAGTGGGGAAAGTGATCCTGGGAGAGGGGAAAAGTGATCCTGGGAGAGGGGAAAAGTAATCCTGGGAGAGGGGAAAAGTGAACCTGGGAGAGGGGAAAAGTGATCCTGGAAGAGGGGAAAGTGATCCTGGAAGAGGGGAAAGTGATCCTGGGAGAGAGGGGAAAAGTGATCCTGGGAGGGGAAAAGTGATCCTGGGAGAGGGGAAAAGTGATCCTGGGTGAGGGGAAAAACAAAGTCGGTGTGTGATGGGTGTGGTTGTCTCGTGAGGCCCATTTTGCGGAGACCGAGCGCCATTCTACCCACCCATTAAAATTCCATTAAAATCCTCTATAAACAGTGACCAGTTGGGGGAGATAGCGAGTCCCCCCCTTACTTCCCCCCCCCTTCCCATGCAGCCCCCTTATTCCCCCTCCCCCCTTCCAGCACCCTTATTCCCCCTGCCCCTTCCCAGCCTCCTTATTATTCCCCCTTGGCCTCCCTTTACCATCAGTCATCCACGCCTACACTTTCCCACGACACACCCACGCCCTCTCTCACTCCCTGTTCCATGTTACACCCCACGTACGGTACTCCCTTCTCCCTCCTCTCACACCACACCACACTGCATGCACGCCCTCACTCGCTCCATCTCCCACGCCCTCACGCCTTCTCCCACGCCCACACATAGACTCTCCATCTCTCATCCACTAAACCAAACATCCCTCTTCAACTCCAGATCCACGCCACCCTAACACCCTCTCTCACTCCCTGTTCCACGCCTCACCCACGCCTCTCCCACTCTTGACGGTCGCCTGGTTCGTCCCTTCACACTGAGCTACCAAGGTTGTGTGAAGGGGGGGGGGAGGGGAAGGAAAGAGGGTGGGTGGGGTGGGGGATGGTAGGTTAAGAGGGGATAGATGGGGGGAGGGTAGCGGAAGCGGGGAAGGAGGAGCGGGTAAGAAAAAATCGGAAGAAAATGAGAAGAGAGATTGGGTGCTAAAAAAAAAAAAATAATAATAATAAGAGGAAAGAGGAAGCAATACGGAATGAGAGAAGATACGAGTAAATTGATTTTGGACATTAGGGAAGTAGGATACGTAAGAAGGAAATGGAAAGAGGTATAGGCTACATACACGAATAACACTGGAGGAGATAAAGCGATAAAGGAGAACTAGAGGAAGTCTGAACGTATGAGAATCGTTGTAATGAAACTAAACAAAAAGAAGGAAAAATATGAAACTGTAAGAGACACGTATGATGTAAAAAGAATCGTCGTAATGAAACTAAACAAAAAGAAGGAAAATATGAAACTGTAACAGACACGTATGATGTAAAAAGAATCATCGTAATGAAACTAAACAAAAAGAAGGAAAAATATGAAACTCTAACAGACACGTGGTGAGTGGAAGCTGGACAGAAACAGAAGGCATATAATTATAGGGACAGAGGAAGAATCAAGTGGTCAGGTGGATTGGGTGAAGGAGGTAGAGGAGACACGAATCTGGCAACGTAGAGAGACTGATGTAACAATGATGGAGTGGCAGGGGTGAAGGTATATAGCAGGGGTGACGTGTAGACAGGCAGGGATGGGTGGGATATAGGGGAGGTTTAACGTGGGAGGTAGGGAGAGGGAAAGTTAGGGAGGAAGGGAGAGAGAGAGGGAGGAAAGAGAGTGAGAGGGAGGAAGGGAGAGAGAGAGGAAGAGAGGGAAAGAGTTAGGGAGGAAGGGAGAGTTATGGAGGAAGGGAGAGTTATGGAGGAAGGGAGAGTTAGGGAGGAAGGGAGAGTTAGGGAGGAAGGGAGAGAGTTAGAGAGGGAAAGAGAGAGAGGAAGAGGGAAAGTTAGGGAGGAAGGGAGAGAGTTTGGGAGGAAGGGAGAGAGTTAGGGAGGGAAAGAGAGAGAGAGGAAGAGGGAAAGTTAGGGAGGGAGGGAAAGTTAGAGAGGGAAAGAGAGAGAGAGTTAGGGAGGGAGGGAAAGTTAGGGAGGGAGAGAGAGAGAGAGAGAGTTAGGGTTGAGGGGAGGGGGGAAGTGATATGCCGCAGCCTCAGTCATCGCCATCCATCACCACCATTTACTCGACCACCTCCACACCCCCAGGGACCTCATTCACCATCACAACCCCCACCACAGGAATGGCTGTTTGAGGACGCTGGTGCACCCTCCCACAGCCTCCTTCCCTCACACCCACTCCCACGCCTCTATTATACACTCACACCCACTCCCACGCCTCTATCACACACTCACCCTTCCACCAGACTCCCTCACACCAGACTCCCTCACACCCCACTCTCACCCTTCCACCAGACTCCCTCACACCCACTCCCAGGCCTCTATCACACACTCACTCACCCTTCCACCAGACTCCCTCACACCCACTCCCACCCTTCCACCAGACTCTCTCACACCCACTTCCACTTCTCTCTTACACACTCACCCTTCCACCAGACTCCCTCACACTCACTCTCACCCTTCCACCAGATTCCCTCACACCCACTCTCACCCTTCCACCAGATTCCCTCACACCCACTCTCACCCTTCCACCAGATTCCCTCACACCCACTCTCACCCTTCCACCACACCCTCACACCCACTCCCACGCCTCGTTCACACCCTTACTTTTCTTTTTAGGATCCCTCTCTCCCATTTCCCGCCTCACTCACACCCTCATCCTTCTCCTCCATCTCCCTTATACCCTATATAGCTGTTAATATTTTCCCACACAGGTTCTGATACCTCCTTATTTCGAAGCTATAGTAAGTATGAATGATCTTGTTGACACCATTTGTCTATTAACAGGGAAATATCACACTGACAAAGAAATCATCACTCGCCCTACAACAAAATCCAGGCATACACACCCATGGATCTTGTATGAACTATGTGAAGGTGTAAATTCTCTCTGTTCAAGCCAAAGTGCTCAACAGAGATGAAAGTGAGATTGTGTAAGTGTATGAATTTTACCCTGAACTTCGGTGGCATCGTAACTCACTCCTTAAGAAACAGAACAGGTAGGCTTCAACTCCTGGCCTCATCCTGCATAACACAAGCTCGGTAAAAAAACTGGGAGTAAATCATAGTGAGAGAAGCTCCCTAACCCTTGACTGGATGATGAAGCACCACATAAATATAGATTCGGCTGAGCGGTGGGGCCTCCTCGCCAGGGCTAGCTACTGAAGCTTTGACTTAGAGGTCAGCGGCCAGAGAAGAATTTCTCATATACCGTACATTGTTTATCTTTTTGCTTCACTTGTTTTCTGTGAACCACAAAATTTAATGTGCTGTTGTAGGAATTTGACACCGCGATCTAACATTATGAAATCCGATGCAGAGTCTGACGTAAATATCGCACATCTCCGACACAGTAACTGATAATTATACCATTAATCCAACTCCTACCATCAGAGTCGTTAACTGCGTCACCACCAGTACGGGTACATACCTGAAACAAAAGAAAGTCAGTGTTAATTATATATTGCACTACATTTCATATCAAACTAACATATAAAACCAACAGTCTAATCTGAGAAATTCTTTGATCATAAACATTGGTAAACATGAAACTCACATTAGTTTTGCCATAGCAGTTTATACAAGCATTAAGGAACCCTGTAATGTAGTTAGAAAATTGGAGGTAAACGAGTCCTTCAAATATTGCCACGAAACACCACCTATATGGAAGAACCTTGTTTCGTGGCATAGTCAGGAAGAATCAGAAGCCTCTAATTCTCATACACGATCACAGAGTCCTTAATTAAGGTTACAACTATAAGGCAACAAATCTAATATCCTTATCCTTCGACTTTCCTCTCCGTCTTTTCCCTCTTTTCTGTCACTCAGTCTTCCTTATAAAAAATTCTTCCTGTCTTCCATACATCAACACAGTCGTATCTTTTAAACTCCCCTTCACTATTGCAACACCACTTTCCTTTCTCTTCTTTGTCATCCCTCTCGCCTTTTCAGTAGCCTACCCTTCTCTCTCTTCTTCTTCTCTCCCTTGCCAATATATTTCATCCTCCACAATCTCTTTTCCTTTCCCAACCAACACATCCTCTCACCAACAATTCTTTTCATTTTTATTTTTCCTTTCATACTTAAGACACCATACTCGCTCTTACACACTATTATATCACATACTTGGTCATCATTCCTCTAACACCTAACTTCTCAAATTCCTCACATGTACAAGTTTTCCCCTAACATTTGAGGGGTTCGTGTGTTATGGGTCGACTGGAGGCTTACTGATTCCTCCAAACAGTGCCAGCAAACAGACGACTCCGGTCAATGTCAATAAGTAGGGGATCATTTTCATTGCATTGCCTTGAGTGTTTAGTTGACTCCACTTCATTCAAAACATATTACCCCCTAAATTCTCTCCCTTCATTGAAAAAAACAAAAAAATAGCCATTCCTCTCCCACTCTCATTTACATTAATATTTTCTTGCCCTCAAAACCTCTTCCCCCAACTCTCTTTCATCTTAACACATCTTTCACTTCAACACCTCTAGTTTTTTTTTTTTTTTTTTTTTATCTTTGTCTAGTTACTAACTCATCTTTCTCACCGACATCTCTCTTCTTCTATTACCTTCCCACTAACACACTGCATTTTTTTTCCCTCTCATAGATTCTCTTTTGTTTATCTTCTCAGTAGCACTTTTATTTTTCCTCCTACACCTCTCTCCATCTTTATGTTCCCACCAACACATTCTTCTTCACAGTATTTCACCTTTCTCCTCCTCCTCTTCCTCTTCCCCCTTCCGTGCTGACACATCTGCTTCCTTCTCGCCCCCCTTCCTTCCTCCTTTCCTTCCTTCCTTCCTTCCTTCCTTCTTTCCTTCCTTCCCACCAACAGCATACAACTCCCTCTCACATCTCCCTCTTCATCATATCATCACAGCAAGCACATTTTCATCTCAAAGCTTTCCCCTCTTTCCTAAGTCGGCCTCTACCAGTGGAAATGTTTCTATCCACAATTTCTTCTTCGGTCATATTCTTTTCCCCTCTCTTTATCTCTCTCTCTTCCAGTTCCTACTGTTCTTCCTTTCACCCCCACTTCTCTAGTCCTTTTCATCTTCCTTTTCTTTCCTCCTTCCTCTTTCTTCTCTATCCTCTTCTTATTTCTCTTTCTTCCTTCACCATGCCTCTGTGCTTCCCTATCTTTTCAACCCTTCTTTCCTTCCTTCCTTCCTTCTCTATCTCTCTTCCTTCCTTCCTTCGCTCAGGCCCCCGAAGTAATTCCTCGGGCCACCACCACCGCCAACGCCACCCTCGTAAGTCTCCATCGAGCATAAACTTGCGGGAGTTCCCATGGCTCGGGCAGGGCCTAATGAACTCCTAAATCAAGCGGGATACACATGATGAAAACGCGGCGGTGAGCTGGCGGGGTGGAAAGCAACTGCTGCAGGATTAAGGTCGGGGGCTCCAGGCAAGGCGGGGGGAGTCATATTTCACATTTTGATGTCTATTGCTGCATGGGAAATGGGAAGGGAAGGGAAGGGAAGGGAAGGGAAGGGAATGAAATGCAGGGAAGTAAAGGGAGGGGAAGGGAGGGGAAGGAAAGGAAAGGAAAGGAAATGAAAGGAAAGGGAAGGGAAGGAAAGGGAAGGGATGGGGAGGGAAGGAAAGGGAAGAGAAGGGAAGAGAAGGGAAGGGAAGGGAAAGGAAGGAAAGGAAAGGAAAGGAAAGGGAAGGGAGAGATGAGAGGAAAGATGTAGAAAGAAAATGAAAGAGAAAAATATAGATAGAAAGAAAAGGGAAGGGAAATATTAAAGATGAAAGCTATGTATAGAACGAAAAGGGAAGGAAAATATTAGCGAGGAAAGATATATAGAGGAATAAAAGGAAACGGAAATATTAAAAGAAAGATGTAGATGGCAAGATAAGGGAAGAAAAATATTAGAAAGGAAAGAAGTAGAAACAAAGAAATGGGAAGGGAGAGACAGAAGGGGACGGAGAGAAGTAGAACGAAAAGGAACGGAAAGGAAGATAAAAAGAGGCAAATGGAAAACCGGGAAATGGTAACGCCAGAAGTAAAACGTAAATGATAAAAGGAAACTATTATTATGAGTCAGTGTAAAAAGAAAACACACATTCATTCATTCGTACACAAATAGACAAGGAAATATTATATAGAAAAATATTACACAAGAGTCGGTTCAAACGATGTAAACAAGATGTGTATAGGGCACGTAAATTATATAAATTATGTAAGACAGTTTTCATAATTTATCGTCTTCCTTAAAAAAAAAAAAAAGAAAAAAAAAAAAAAAAAAAAAAAAAAAAAAAAGAAGAAGAAGACAGTGTTTCTATTCCATCTTGTGTACACTTATGAATTTTTTTTCGTGTCTACATCAGCGGGAAGAAAAGAAAAACATGACAGTAAAAAAAAAAAAAAAAATAGTCTAATCCATTTTGCCCATTCTAACATCCAAACTGATCCTTTTTTTCCACCTGGTCAAACTGTTCCATATCCCATACCCAATCCTACTGATCCGAAACTTCCATCCAGTCCACTTGATCTACAAATCCCCCAACTCCTTCTCATCCAATCCAACTGATCTACATCCCCCAATCCAACTGATCCACCCACACCTAATCCAACTGATCCACAACCCCTACTCTTCCCCACCCAATCCAACTGATCTACAACCCCTACTCCTCCCCACCCTATCCAACTCGTTCCTCCTCGACTTCCAATGCCCTCCCGGTAATTAGGCAAATGAGATCAATGGTTGAGGCGCAAATTAAACCTTATCAAAGTTGTTGCTGGTGGTCGGGTTTACAAATGTATTTCAAATATCAATTACCCAGATGGTGTTGTCTGGGTGAAGTCAATAAAGTACTCATGCAGGCCCTCGTCAACTACTGTACCTTATACCTTCGAGGATCAAGTCATTCGGCCCCAAACAATTAATTAAGGGGGTAACACACTTCTGGTATATTGGAGTGCCTTGATTCTTCCAAAGTATGCCAGGAAACAGGACCAGAAGAGCAAAAATAATGGTGTTCTGTTGCTTGAAATAGTTTGGAAGAATCATTTGCTCCAGAATTATCAAAAGTATATTATCCCCTTAACAAATGGTGGTGTTATTTTAAGGACTCTGTGATGGTGGCTTCTGATTCCTCCTGACTATATGACTCGAAAGATAAACAAGGAGGAACTTGAAGGAGGAAGGAGGAGGAGGAAGGAGGAAAGAAGAGGAGGAAAGAAGAGGAGGAGGAGGAGGAGGAGGAGGAGGAGGAGGAGGAGGAGGAGGAGGAGGAGGAGGAGGAGGAGGAGGAGGAGGAAGGAGGAGAAGGAAGGATGGAAGAAGAGGAGGAGGAGGAGGAGGAAGAAGGAGGGATGAAGAGGGAGGAGGAGGAAGATGTGAAAAGAGAAGAGAGAATGATGTGATAAGTAGGTGGAAAAGAGAAGGGGGAATATAACGTGATAAAGCAGGTGGAAAGGAGTAGGGTGAACAAAGTGATAAGGTGAAAAATGGGGAGAGGTGAAATAAATTGATAATGAAGGTGAAAGGGATGTGTTCGAGTGAAAATACGAAGTTCAGTCACCTGCCACTTTCTCACGTGTACGGCATACCCAACAGAGAGTATACTGTCTTGTTCTACCCCCACGACATATCCATTTGAGCATACTATTTTAATGAGTATATCCATTTCAGTAACTTTATCAACATGAGCGGCTAAACCCCACGATATGCCCATTAGGGTATATTTTCCAACTCTTCTCTACGGGTATATCCATTAAAGTATACTGCTACAACATCATGAATATACCCAGGGCAATGATATACTTCAAAACCCCACGAGTGTTACAGAGGCAAGTCCATAAAGTATATCATCCAGCGGGTATAACCAGAAGCGAGTATGCTGTTCCACCCAAGAACATATTATATATTATTATTATACTCAGAAGAAAGTATATTACTCCCCCCATGTATGTACAACAGCTACTCTGGGAAGCCCCTTAAGGAGTATATAGTACAGTGTTGGCAAATCTGGAGCAACTGATACCTCCAAACTATTCCAAGCAACAGGCCACAGTTTATCTTTATTCAACTGGCCCTGTTTCGTGGCTTACTTTGGGGGAATCAAGGCGCTTCAGTGTACCAATAGTATACTCTCCCCTTAATTATTGGCTAAGGAGCTATTAACTAGAGCGGCTGATTGAAAAGGCGGGCCCTGCTGTTACTTGAAGGAGGAAGGAGGATGAGGAAGGAGGGAAGAAGAGGATGAGGGGGAAGGAGGGGGGAAGGAGGGAGGGAGGGAGGGAGGGAGGGAGGGAGGAAGGAAGGAAGGAGGAAGAGGAGGAGGGAGGAAGAGGATGAAGAAGGAGGGAAGAAGAGGATGAGGGGAGAAGAGGAGGGGGAGGGGAGAAGAGGAGGGGGAGGGGAAGAAGGAGGGGGGGAGGAGTAAGAGGAATGGAAAGAGAAGAAAGGGGGAAAAAGAAAATAAAGAGATCTGGGGTTATTTCAATCTGTCTCCTTTCTCGGTTCTTATCTTCCATTGTCTCTCCTTCCTCCCATTCCCTTCAATTCGTCTCTCCTCTCTCCCATTCCCTTCAATTCCTCTCTCCTCCCTCCCATTCCCTTGCATTCTTCCCTCCTCCCTCCCATTCCCTTCCATTCTTCCCTCCTCCCTACCATACCTTCCCATTCTTCCCTAGCTCCTGTTTCCATCGATTCTTCTCTCCTCCCATCCATTCCCTTCCATTCGTCTCTCCTCCCTCCCATTCCCTCCAATTCTTCCTTCCTCCCTCCTCACTAGTTCCCTCCTCTTCCTCCCTCCCCCCACCCCTTCCCCTAATGCCTCGTCTCCACCCCTCCTCCCACTCCAATCCCTCGTGTACTGAGAAATCGACCCCGAACCTAATGGGCGATGCCGTTCTAATTAATTAAATACGACTGGTAGAGGCAAAAATAGAGTCACATGGGTACAAACGGACGGCCAGACACACACACACTCAACAATAGATGCGTAGCTTAAGACATAGGAAAATATTAAAAAGGTAAATATTGATACACAGACATACAGACACTGAACAATAGATACGTAGCCTAGACATGGGAAAATAAACAATAAAGGAAAATATGGATACGTACAGGTAAAGATGAAAGAGGAGACATACAAGTAACATTATGTAAACATCATTGAATGGGAGGGAGCGAGTACAGGGAAAGGGAGGGAAAGGGGAAACAGTGAGGGAAAGCAGCGAGTGGAAGGGAAGGGAGGGAAGAAGCAGGTGGAAGGGAGAGGAGGGAAGAGGGAAACAGCGAGTGGAGGGAGGGGAGGAAAGATGGAAGCAGCGAGTGGAAGGGAGGGGAGGAAAGATGGAAGCAGCGAGTGGAAGGGAGAGGAGGAAAGATGGAAACAGCGAGTGGAGAGGGAGAGGAAAGCAGCGACAGAAAGAAGGTGAAGGAACTACATGGGTGATTGAGCTGCCCATCACCCTTGTTCATACCTGGAGGAGGCGATGAGGGAGGGTCTTTACCTGGGGCACCACGTCCATTACCTCACCCACCCACCAACCCACCCACCAACCCACCCACGCACCCACCAACCCACCTGATACACACACGCCCGGGGCAACTCATAGGAACACGGGTGGAGGAAGGAGAAAGAATGGCTGAAGGAGGTGGCTAAAAGAGGTGGAGGAAGTAGATGAGGAGAGGAAAGGATAGGAGGAGGGAAGGAGGAGGGAAGGAGGAGGGAAGGAGAGGATAGGATGAGGGAAGGAGAGGATAGGAGGAGGGAAAAAGAAGAGAGGAGAGGAGGAGGGGAAAAAGAAGAGAGGAGAGGAGGAGGGAAAGAGAAGTGAAGAGTAGAGAGTAGGGGGTAAGAGAGGAGAGGATAGGAGGAGGGAAAAAGAGGAGAGAAGAGGATAGGAGGAGGGAAAAAGAGGAGAGGAGAGGATAGGATGAGGGAAAAAGAGGAAAGAAGAGAATACATGAACATAGTGAGGTTTACACATCTGCTACAGTCACCCGTACGTTTATCGAAATTTTTGACCGCAACCGTACACTCATGCACCAAACCCATACCTCACCCGGCCATCTATTTGCTCTGATAAGAAACGTGGAAAATATACCAATGTAAAAACAATGGAACACTTGCATTTTTCCCTCAGATATGCACGATACTGAAGAACATGAGGAAGGATGACACTTGTGCCTCCGACTGTACACACATTCACACACAGCATCACAGCCCAACGAAATACTACAAGATTATAATAAAGTACCTACAAACAGAAACAGAAGTACTATTCCTTCTGAGACTGTCTGATTTTACTATGCTGTATAAACTACTAGCATGAGCTCAGGTAAGGATGGTAATGTAGGAAGTCAGGGAAGGAGGAGTAGACGAACGAGTAATAGTAGTGAGAAAATTTGGCAAAGAAATGGAGGATGAGGAGTAATATCAGGATAAGGAGGAGGAGGAGGAGGAGGAGAAGAAAAAGAAGAAAGTGAGGAGAATGAGAAGAGAGTGGAAGGTCAGGAAGAAATGCATCAGGAGAAAGTGAGGAGGAAGTGCAGAAGGAGAAAATGAGAAGTAGGAGAGGAAGATCAGAAAATGAGGACAAGTAGGAGAGGAAGAGGAGAAAATGAGGAGAAGATGTACGAAAGGAAAAGAAGGAGGAGGAGGAGTAGGAGGCGGCGGCGAAGGAGGTGCAGAAGGAGATAAGATGTGGTGAGGGGGGGGCCATTCGTCGCGCCGTAATGGAATCGTGTTGACCCCTCGCAAGATATGGCAGCCAGATAAGAGGAGGGGGATCAATGAATTCAGATAGGAGAGCCACTGTTTAAATTGCAAGTTAGTTATAGAGAGTGGGAGATATTTAGACTGATAGAAGAGGGGGGTTTGGTAGGTGGGAACGGGCGGGGGTGTGGGTGAGTGGGTGGCAGGAAGGAAGGAAGGAAGAGGGTGGGAATTGAGGGAAGGGGATTTGGATTAAGAGGGTGGGAATCGAGGGAAAGGGGATTTGAGTTGTGAGGGAGTAAACAGTTGGAAGCGTGGGTGGGTGGGTGGAAGGGAAAGGCTGGGAAAAGGATGAGAGAAGGAAGGAGTATGGGTTTGGAGGGAAAGACTTGGTGTGGGACGAGGATGAAGAGGAGTGTGCCAAAGCAAGTTTGAGGGGAAGGATTAAAGCAGGGTTTTTTTTTTTTTTTTTTTTTTTTTTTTTGAGGGGGAAAGGCTACAAGTGGGATATCAGTGAGGGATGGAAGGGAAGAAGATATAAGAAGGTCTATTTCTGTATGAAGTTCCTTTGTATTTCCTTTGTATTCCTCCTGAACCCTTGTGAACGTGGTGATAAGTATACATTCAGTGTGGCACAAGAAACTCATACTCCCTTTACAGACTCTATTTCATTTCAAACAAACAACAACCAAAATAATACCGAAAACGAAAACCAAAATCCTTCTCTAAAAACAAAAATAATATTATAGACGACGATAAACAACAACTAAACCACTTCTCTTACAATTACAAATACTATGAAGCTTCACTCTTATACCAACAGGAAGGTCTGTCATATAATTATCTGCAACTACGCTAAAATAACAAGTGTTCAAAAACGTTATAACAATAAAAGACAGTAGCAGATGAATGAATGAATGAATACATGCAAAGACGTATTTATGTATGTATGTATATATGTATGTATGATTAGTGCGTCCCGTCGTGTACGTAAATGATGTATCCTTGTGATCTTGTCTCCGGTGTCGAGTTTCAGTGTGTGTGTGTGTGTGTGTGTGTGTGTTTCTCAGGGTGGTGGGGGTCGGTGGTGTTGTGTACGTGGCTTTTCCCTCTCCCTTGGTCCCTCCCTCTCCTCTATATATTTTCCTCTTTGTATTCTCTTCTTATATTTCTTCCCTTTTTTTTTCCTTCTTTTCATCTTTTTCTAGTTCTTTCTTATTCTTTTTTTTCCTTTCATCCTTTCTGTCTCTTTTCTCCACTAATATTATTGTCTAAGATGTCATCCTCTACCCTCGTCTACTCTCCTGTACACCACTCTTCTCTCTTCTGGTCCCCCTCATCTCCTCCTTCTGCCTCCTTGTCTGTTCTTCTCCCCCTCTATCTTCGGAGTGATGAATAGCAAGAAAGGAGGAGTAAGGAAAAATAGAAACAGACAGCAAGTGATGCGGGGAAAGGAAAGTCGAAGGTGGATATGGTAGAAGGAGAATTGGGGGAAAGACAAGGTGGAATAATCAAGGGGAGTGAAATAGACACCAAGATAAATAGGGGAAAAAGGAAAGTCGAGGGAGGATATGGTAGAAGGAGAATAGGGGGAAAGACAAGGTGGAATAATCAAGGGGAGTATAATAATATATACATACATCTAGACGGAATGCTAAATAACCCAACCAACCACATGAATAAACGGTATACAAACAAGCCCAGGGTTTTGAGTTACTGCTGCCTGTCACCCTCCCGGACGCCTCCAAGTGTTACCCACCAATGAATGGCCTCCAACATACATATTTATAGCAGGACCCAACACAATCCCCCAACGTATACCCTCTAGACATACAGCTTGTTCTACCGCATCAGGTGACAAATACACAAACCCTTTATACACGACCTGCTGTGTTTATAATTATATGTATGTGAATAGTCGGAAGTGTTATATTACGAATTCATACAAATATATATATATATATACGTGTGTGGGAAAGGGTGTTGTTATTGTTGTTGTTGTTTTCCTGGGCCTTGATAATGAGTTTCATGAAGCCTCTGTCTTGTGTTGGAACATAATCTTATCAACAATCACAAAAACGAGATCAAACTCACAAAAGTTGCGTTGCATTGAATAATAATTGTTCGTGTCTTGGTGAGATTATTTCATATCTACACAATTTATTTACTAGGTGAGTATGTTCTTTCACTTGCTGCTTGTATTTTTACGACACATAATAACTCACAACGATATGTCTCGCTCGTAAATATAATTAATTCTACTCTCATTAGCTTTACTATTAAATAAGGGACATGGTACAATAGTCTCTGCTGGGATTTCTATTCTAATGGTATCAGGTTCGACTACAGCCACTGTTACCAAAATTCTACATAAGTAATAGTGACATTTCTGCGAACCCGACCCATATAAACAGGTCATTTGTTACCGAGACAAACACGTGTAAAATATTAATGTAAACAAGCCCTCCACTTCATCCTTCTGACACACACGCATAAACCTCATCACACACACACAAACACAAACACGACAACACAAAACACAACAACACACAACCCAACACAACAATACAACACAACACAACACACACCGGGGCTGCTCGGTCAGACAGCTTGAGGAACTTCAACAACAACAACAACAACAACAACAACAACACACGCAACAATACAACACAAAACACAACTACACAAAACAACAACGCCACACAACAAAACACACACAACAACAGCAACACAACACAACACACACAAGCTATACCTACGACAACACTGACCCTATTTCCACATTAAACCTGGGCCCTGTGGTTTATACCAGTGCCATCCCGGTTGTTAGGTGTGATCCCGGTATTAGACAGCATTACACATCAAGGAGCTACAGGGGAAGGGGTCAGGGTATATCTTGGTTAGAATGGAGGGAAGGAGGGAGAAGGGTGGTTGAGTGGGTGGAGTGATGGTGATGGTATAGTGTATAGTTGCATTTTTGTTTTGCTGATGATGGCTGGTGGAGTGGTTGTGGTTGTGGTTGTGGTTGTTGTTGTTGTTGTTGTTGGTGGTGGTGGTGCTAGATATAGTGTGGTAGTGGAAGTGACAATGATGGTGGTAATGATGGTGATATTATAGTGATGGTGGTGGTGATTGTGGTGGTGATGGTGGTTGAAGGGGAAGGTAATGCTAGTCAGTAAAGTCATATTTCGTGTGGTTGGTGGTAGTTGTGGAGGTGATGGTGGTGGTGTTAGTAATGGTGGTTGAAGGGGAAGGTGATGGTAGAAAGTAAAGCTATATTTCGTGTCTATAGTTGGTGATAGGGGTGAGGGTGATGGTGGTGTTAGTGGTAGTCATGGTGGTGGTCGTGAGGGTCATGTTGGTGGTGATAGTGATGGTGTTAGTAATGGTGGTTGAAGGGGAAGGTGATGGTAGACAGTAAAGCTATATTTCGTGTAGTTGGTGGTAGGGGTGATGGTGATGGTGGTGGTGGTACTAGACAATGTGTGGTAGTGGTAGTGGTAGTGATGGTGTTGGTGTTAGTAATGGTGGTTGAAGGGGAAGGTGATGGTAGACAGTAAAGCTATATTTCGTGTAGTTGGTGGTAAGGGTGATGGTGGTGGTGGTACTAGACAATGTGTGGTAGTGGTGGTGGTGGTGGTGGTGGTACTAGACAATGTGTGGTAGTGGTAGTGGTGGTAGTGGTAGTGGTGGCTGGCATATATAGAGAGGTTATATTCCATGCTGAGATACTGTGGGTGGGGTTAGAGGCTTATTACATGTGCACCTGTTAGCCTTTATTATATGTGTTCCTCTTGCGGTTTATACTCGACTGTATGCATGTATGTATGTATGTATTTATGTATACCATGTTAGTCCTTATTGCATGTTGTCTTGTTTGGGGATATGAGTTATCTTGTTAGTATACTTCATTAAATACTTATTTTTTGTGTGCTTCTATATCAACTTTTAGTATGTTATGTATTCGTGTTATTCCTTCTTGTATGTATAGGTGTCTTCATCGTCTTGCATCTAACTAACTAACTAACTAACTAACTAAATGGCAAAGAAACAATGCAATGTAACTACACAAGCATTAACTCAGTATTTATGCCCATTCATCCACATTGGCTACCTCCTCATGTCAGTTGTATAAATACCATAAGCATATTTATTATAGGTTAAAAATACTCTATCACACGAGACACAAAGGTACGCAAATTAACATCACACACACACACACACAAAAACACACACACACACACACACACACACACACACACACACACACACACACACACACACACACACACACACACACACACACACACACACACACACACACACACACACACACACACACACACACACACACACACACACACACACACACACACACACACACACACACACACACACACACACACACACACACACACACACACACACACACACACACACACACACACACAAACACATACACACACACACACACGACATTAATTCCAAGATGGTCTATCTGATACTGGCTAGACAAGCGATAACACACAGCGGAGACACGCACACCTTTCCTTCACTCTGTAAAAGCAATCATTTTTATAGATCGCACCAGATGGAATAAATAAGAAGAAGGGCATAAATCCCCCACCAGGCCTTTGAAATTACAGATGTGGGAGCAGATGAGGTTATAGGTGGCACGAAGATCCAAGTAGTGATACCGACACGTTACTTGGAAGCCCAGAGTAATAATAAACACACATACACGCACGCGACCAATAATATTATACACATCACACTCACACGTAACTGTACACTTTTGTTTCCGATATAATCATACTTGCATACACAACACACATGACTGTCTACATGTACACTCGCAATCCAAAATTTGTATCCATGTCTTGTTGAAGTTTCGAATTATTTAACATACTAGCGAACCAATTACAAAGCTTATCCTGTTTCATATTTGTTTGAGTTCGTTTAATATTCAATCAGGCTATTCTAAGCAAGCCTGGATACATATTTTGGATTGCGACTGTACTTCAAGGGGGTCACCTCCTGTATAGTCGAATTCGGGGCTAATGATTCCTCTAAACTATGCCAGGAAACATTTTGCCTCAACTTACGATTATGGGGGGGGGGTCTGTTTTTTAGTATAGTTTGGAGGAATCAGTAGCCTTCCAATTCGCATAGATCAACAACGAACACACTTAGATAGTAACAGAAACACTCACCAATACGCACGCACTCACACAAACACTCACGAATACGCACGCACTCACACAAACACTCACCTATACGCACGCACTCACACACACTCACCAATACGCATGCACTCACACAAACACTCTTATGGTGGATAAATTAATGTTTTCTTTGGGCGTGAAAGCAAATTAAAATAATGTTAACAACCCTCACTAAAGCATAAGACACACACCAGCAGTCATACACTCACATACTGCCAAACAATTCAATAAATCATACATTACACACCAACACACGAGCAAACACAACTACTGTAACACATGCAAGCACCAAGCACACACACACACACACATACAAGCACCGAGCACACACACACACACATACACACACCAGCACGACGACACACACACACACACACACACGACGACACGCCAACAGACACAAACACACTCAAACACAAGCAACACAAGACAAGGAACACAATCACACCTCGAAGACACCAAATCGACATGCATAAACAATAAGTCAGCCCCCTCACAACTATTAGCCACACACAAGGAGGAGGGGAGAGAGAGAGAGAGACAGGGAAGGTATAAGGAAGGGAACCCCACACTCTGCTAGCCGGGCCGGGCATTTATCCCAAACAAGATACTAGCATTACCCGCCAGAGATTATAGAAGGCTCGGGGTTTACGACATTCATTAGGTGATTATATCAAGTGGTGGAGTCTCCCTGTTGGTGATTATAGACGTCTCTCGCTCTCCTCTCCCTCTCCCCCTCCCTCCCCCTCTCTCTCTCTCACGGTCAGTCCTTTGCTTGGCACTGCTTGTTGCTTCTGCTTTTATTACGGCTGTTGTTAGCAAAGGTGCATGGTAAGGGGACTGGGAAGGGCTGGGAGTTGAGGTAAAGATTAGGTACTGTATATGTCAGGTTAGGAATATGTTAAAGCATGAAGAAGCACTGGTCAAAACTAAAGGAGAGGAAATATACTGAAGACAGGGATAGAAAGGAGACAAAGATGTAAACATAACGCTTATAAACACAGCTTCTACCTCTTACTTTTCATCTTATGTTTTTCTCTTTTAACTTACCCTTTCCCTTCAGCCGTCAGCCAATTTCTCTAGCACCATCCTTTACCTCATCCCACTTTTGAAGCAGACAAATAACTTTCCATCGCGCCCACCACTTCCCCTTTCACTCTCTTCCATCCCATCACACGCTCATTGTTTCCGTACTTCCGTCAACAATAGACACACACTTTTCCGAACCCCTCACTATATTTCTCTCCCCCTCCATTGTGTCTACCGTCTCTCCAGAACCTCATTTTTTCTATTACAACAAAAACAACTTACATATCAACTTCTTCAGACCAGCATATTTTTCTCCCTTTCTCTAATAACAAAACTTTTTCTATCCAATAACACAGACTCATCTTTTCCTCATTTACTTCTCTCAGCAACCAGTTTATATCATATCCATTTCTTCAGATTTTTATTTAATCCTCATTTATATCATATCCATTTCTTCAGATTTTTATTTAATCCTCATTTATATCATATCCATTTCTTCAGATTTTTATTTAATCCTCATTTTCTCTCATTTTCTGTGATACCTAAGAATGTATGCATCCATTGCTGCATATCTCTGCCTCATTCTCTCTCTCTCTCTCTCTCTCTCCTCTCTCTCTCGTCTCTCTCTCTCTCTCTCTCTCTCTCTCTCTCTCTCTCTCTCTCTCTCTCTGAGCAGTATAAACAGTTTCTTTATCTATTGCTACAGACTCATAACTTTTACGCATCCCTTCTCTCAGCAGACAGACCCCCATCTTTCCCTCATTCCCTCTCTCAGCAAACAGTTTATATATATATACGAATTCAATGGACCGTACCATTATCCACAACTTTAAAAGCCTCAACACATTATTCTAAGTCCATTTTAGAGTGGGGCGTCGGGGCTTGGTGTTCTGAGACTCAACTTTACGGCCGACGCTAGAGTGATTTTCAATTTCCTTCCCACATACATCATGAGAGCTGGCGGCCTCGTGTGTGTGTGTGTGTGTGTGTGTGTGTGTGTGTTGAGAGAGAGAGAGAGAGAGAGAGAGAGAGAGAGGAGAGAGAGAGAGAGAGAGAGAGAGAGAGAGAGAGAGAGAGAGAGAGAGAGAGAGAGAGAGAGAGAGAGAGGGAGAGAGAGAGAGAGAGAGAGAGAGAGAGAGAGAGAGAGAGAGAGAGAGAGAGAGAGAGTGTTTTTCTCTGTGTGTATGTGTATTTTAACGTATATGTGTGTGTTTTTCTCTGTGTGTATGTGTATTTTAACGTACATGTGTGCGTAAATATGTTAATTTCCATTATGCATTTTATTATAAAAGTGTGCATGTGTATGTATTCACAACTAAGACCATGCAGGATGAGCCAGTACTCGTACACCTTATGTATTATGCATGTGTCTGTACTTGTGATAATCTATACGTATACTTGACTCTGTGTTCTATCGTCGTGTAGCCATTTGTGTGTTTATGTAGACTACAATATTATTTTCCTGTATGGTAGAATATACGTTCCTGAATGTATAAATAAGGATATGAGAACGTACTATGGGCAACGGAACTCTGTATGTATGTAAGAACGTCTTGTATGAATGTATGTATGTATGTATGTATGTATGTATGTATGTATGTATGTATGTATGTATGTCATGTATGTATGTCTTGTATGAATGTGCTTATATTTTCTGAGTGTTGTATATGGACGCTATATATTGTGTTGTGAGCCTGGAGAGATTTATAAAGACCAAATTTTTCCTGTCTGAGTGTGGAGAGAAACTAGGCAAGTAGGTATAGAACTTGCCTCTGTCTGTTTGTCTGTCTGTCTAGGCGTCAAGATGAGTGAGTGTGGGAAATGTTTGAGGAAGGTTTAGGGTTTTTGTGTTGGTGAGTCAAACAAAAACATAAAAAAAAAAAAAAAAACGTATGAGATTGTAGAAATACCAAGGATGCATACGAGATTGTTGTTTTGTGTTGGTATGTATGTATGTATGTATGTATGTACAGTCGGCCTCAGGAATTCGTATACACCACTGTGACATAATGGGTTCGTAACAACTAGAAAATTGAGTGCATGAATTTTCTAATGCCAAAGTTTCCTAGTAATGTTATTTGGCTAAAATTTGATATCAGTCAGTAGAATTATCCTTACAGCATGTGCAGAATGAAGACCCCTACCTGTTAACCAATGCTCTGTGTACGAATTCTTGAGGCCGACTGTACGTGGTTTCAGTGTTGTGTGCGTGGGTGTTGTGTGTTAGGAGACTGTGTTGTGTGTTAGGAGACTGTGTTGTGTGAATGGGTGTTGTGTTGTGCTATGTGAGTGCGTACTTGAATGTGTGAATGAGTACGTAAGTGACCTTGTATGTGTGTGTGTGTGTGTGTGTGTGTGTGTGTGTGTGTGTGTGTGTGTGTTTATGTATGTGTGTGTGTGTGTGAGTGTGAGTGTGTGTGTGAGTGTGAGTGTGTGTCTGCATATATGTGTGTGTCTGCATGTGTGTGTGTGTGTGTGTGTGTGTGGTGTGTGTGTGTGTCTACGTGCTCTCGAGTGTGTGTGCGTGCGGTTGTTATGTGCTTGTCGTCATCGATGTGCGTCAAGTGTACCTCCATAACTTATGTGTGGTGATGTGAACACGCAACAGTGTACGGTCCCTCCAGGCTTGTGTGTGTGTGTGTGTGTGTGTGTGTGTGTGTGTGTGTGTGTGTGTGTGTGTGTGTGTGTGTGTGTGTGTGTGTGTGTGGTGTGTGTGTGTTCTTAAGAATGAGTTTGTGTGTTTGTGAGTATGCCTGTATGCGAGAAAGGAAGCTTTTATGTATGTGTGTGTGTGTGTGTGTGTGTGTGTGTGTGTGTGTGTGTGTGTGTGTGTGTGTGTGTGTGTGTGTGAATCTATCTGGCTGTCTACTTGGCTGTGTGTGCGTATGTATGTGTGTGTGTGTGTGTGTGTGTGTGTGTGTGTGTGT
>JAWQEG010008499.1:22500-24332 GCA_033782935.1 Petrolisthes cinctipes
GGTAATAATTAAATACAAAAAGAGAGTGAAAATAGATAAAAAGAGAACAGATAAAATATAGATATATACCTGAATATAATTAAGAAAGATTAAATATATATAAGAAGTGAAGGAACAGTAAAGCAGCTTATAAAGTATCAAATGCCTTAGGTTAGGTACACTAAAATATCGATCTCTACATGAACTTACGAAGTGTTATGAAATCTACTACGACGAGCCTAAAGGATTATATTTAATACAATTTTTTTTAAACTGCAATCCAAGACGAATTACGCCAATAATTTACACAACAAGGTACTTTATCTGGAAATTTATGACACCCAGAATGTACTCGAAATGTGTATCAAAGTTTATATACTTAGACGGGAAGCGGTGTATTTCAGCCTCGATATATGAAAACAAACTCACTCTATAGGGATCTTGCTGATGAACACGGGGGGTAACAGGTGAAAATACAGCCCCAGATTCCTCATTCCAGTGGGAGAAACTAGAAACTGGAATCTACCCTGAATCATGGCCAGTGACTGCACGGGGCTGGAGTCTTGATGGAGAGGACTGCTGGAAGTATAGAGGCAGCGGGAAATTGGATTGGGGAGGAGAGCAGGGGTGGGGGAAGAGGCAGAGAAAGTGGGGAGAAGGTACAGTACATGGCTCGTGGTGGGGGGGGACAAAGAGAGAGAGGGAGGTGAGAGAAGAGGCAGGGGTTGGGGAAGAGGGCAGAGAAAGTGGGGAGAAGTTACATGGCTCGTGGTGGTGGGGAAAAAGAGAGAGGGAAGTGAGAGACGAGTACGGTAGAATGGCTGGACAAGAATAGGTTGTTTTGGAAGAAGGGGGAAAAAAAAGTGAGGAAAAGGAGAGGTGCTGGATAAGAGGAGTCTGGTTAGGAATGATTACAAGTGGCGAAATAATGAGTTACTAAGGAACAGTCCCCTTCAAAATCTGCGTTCAAAATACCCCCCAATAATAATAATAATAATAATATGAACTGTGTTGGTATGCATCTTCACCTTGTAAAGAATAAAATAATCGACAACACAGTGCAGACGCGGACCTGAAGGGAACGTACAAACACAGATAAATCACTGGTAAGGGAAGGCAGTCAGTCGTGAGGGGCATGCCATACTGGAGGAAGGAACTCGTCAAGAGATATGGTGTAAGTGTGGGAAAAGAGGAGGGAAAGATTAGTTGAGAGGGCCCATTGGATAAAAGAGAAGGAGGGGGTGAGATAAAGTGAGAGGTAAAGGTGGGAGGGGGTGAGATAAAGTGAGAGGTAAAGGTGGGAGGGAGGGAGTGAGCTGCAATGAGAGCCATCTGAAGAGAGTATAGAGGGAAGGCGAAGGTGGGGAAGTGAGAAGGTTTGCATGGAGAGGAATGGAACTATAAAGAAGTTAAAGGTTGTAGAAGAGCTGAGAAAGGATTAAAGCAGAGAAAGAGTTTGGTAAGACGAGTGACTGTGGTGGAGATGGAACGAGTGAATGAATGAGTGAATGAATGAAATGAGCAATGAATGAATGAATGAATGATGGGAAAAGTGCAGAAAAGGAGTAAAGTACAGAAGAAAAGAAGTGGTGGAAGGCGAAGCAAAGAATGGCTGTGAGGGTGGTAGAATGAATGACTGGAAATATTGAATGTGGAGAAGGAATGAATCACAGACTGGTGGAGGGGGAAGGAGAAAAATAAAGAGTGGTGGAGATGGAAGGAGGAAAATTGATGGAAGGAGTTAAAAAAAATGGTAGTGAAGGGGAGGGAGAACGAACGATGGAGGAAGAAGAGAATAGGTGATGAAGGGGAGGAGAGAACGAGATGGAGGAAGGAGAAAAGGTGATGAATGG
>JAWQEG010008500.1:0-17500 GCA_033782935.1 Petrolisthes cinctipes
TGTTGTTGGAGAGAGTACCCACGGATCTAAGCTGGCCAGGGAAGAGGTATGCATGTATGTATGTAAGGTACGATATGGAGAGTGCATCTATTATTTATAGGAGGTAAAAGATGAACATTATTATAGTTGTTGTGGGGTAAAATATGAGTGTCGCTGAAACTGTAAATGATGGTACTGGTGGAGGAGAAGTCGTACTGTATAATATGTATTGAGGAGTGTTTTTTGTACTTGTGGGGTAGAAAATAAGAAAGTTGCCATTAAGTGGAATGATGGTACGGGTTTAGGAGAAGCCGTATGGGGGTGACGGCCACCAGGTGCGCTGATGAATGGGTGTGTGTTAAAGGCGAAGGAGATAAGACTGCATACGTAAACCTGAGGGTAGAGGGATTCATTGACCGATAAAAACAAAAAAGTAAAAATAAAAAGATTGAGGGAGGTTGATTAAAGAAGAATGGAAATCGAGACAATAGAATGTAGGGCGGTGGGAAGAGATTTAATTTTGATGCTTCACATAAAATGAGGTCAAATGAGAACTAGTGCGTGAAGTCTAAGTTTGTGTGTGTGTGTATGTGTGTAAAGCTAGGGTAGTGTGAGTGTGTGTGTATGGGTGGTCAAGGGATGGGGTGATGTAATACTGTAGTGTGTGTGTGTGTGTGTGTGTGTGAAGGAGGAGGGTGGTCAGTGTACTGTAAAGGATGCAGGTAGGAGGAGGCCCACGAGAGGTTCGCCGTAGGTGGAAGTGGACCCCAGCCAGATTATCGCAGCGTTAGAGGGAAATGCATTAACCTCTGACGTGGGGATGTGCTGGATGGCAGGTGCTTGATGACCTCTCGCCTCACCTGGTGCTCACTCAGGAAGGATGGGAAGGATGGGGTAGAGGGGTACGGTGGACATAGCATATACAGTATTCATTATGTTGGAAGATTGTATCCAAACCTAAGACGCCAGAGCAGTGTAAGAAATACGCTTTTTGCATAGCAGTGTTTAAGTTGGTGTTAGCGACTTAGGGTCACATAAACATAAATCCCTTACATTGTCTGACATTCTCCTCGTCTATCTCTATAATCTCTTTGGTATGCAACATTCCAATTTATTTTTCTCTTTACTTTTTAAACGTTTTTCCACGGAACCATACTGCTCAGTCGTGTTATTACGTCTTCTCTCTCTCTCTCTCCCTCTTTCCCTTGCTTTTCCTCCTAACTTTCACTCCCCTATTCATTTCGTTCATTCTTTCCCCTTGTCCTTTCGTTAACCTTCCATTCTACTCTCTCCAGCTTTCCTCCCCAGTCGTCGTCCTTGCCCTTTAACTCTCCTTCCTCCTCCTCCTCCTCCTCCTCCTCCTCCTCCTCCTCCTCCTCCTCCTCCTCCTCTTTCTCAGTAATAGTATGCCACCATTTCTTCCTCTCCCAGTCCCTATATATACTCTCCACCTTTAACCTCTCCCAGCAATTCTCTATCCATCTCATCTCTGTGTGTTTCTTCTCGGAGTTCATTTCTTGTCTCTGCCACTCCACTCACTGTTCTACTTCAATTTCCGCCACTTCCTGTCTCTGTCTTTCTGTCTTCATCTCAAGCTTTTTGTGTCTGTTCTCCCATGTCCTTTCTTTTCTCTGTCCCTTCTGTCACAGTCTTTCTCAAACCACCTTCTCCTCCCCTCCTTGTCTTCCCCCCCCCTTGTCTTCCCCCCCCCCAACACCACTTACATCTATGCTCCCTCCCTTCCTCCTCCCACTCTTCCCTTTCTCTCTCTTTCCCTCCTACTCTTTCTTCCTCTCTCTAAATTCAAATTCTCTTTGTTCCTTCCTCCTTCCCTCTCTCCCTCCTTCTTTTCCTTCCTCTCCCCTCCTTTTCTTTCTTCCTCTGTCCCTCCCTTCCTCTCTCCCTCCCTTCCTCCTTCCCTCTCATCGGACCCCTGGGAGTTTCACCCTTCTCATTACCGTCTCATTAATATGGACGTATGACGGAAGTACAAATCCTGGACCCACTACTCCTCTCACTTTAAGGGCCCTGTGATGTAGTCAGAATATTGGAGATAAACGAGTCCTTCAAACATTGCCACGAAACACCATCTACATAGAAAGAACTTGTTTTCGTGGCATAGTCAGGAGGAATCAGAAGCCACCTATATGTCTCATACACGACAACAGGGGCCTTAAGAGAATAATTCCTTTTGGTCGAACTGAAGGGCTGGCTAGCGAGTCCTCCAAACTTTGCCAGAACACTGACTACCTTAATATACGACTAGGGGGATCTGATTTGTAGAAGTGTTTAGAAGGCTCATACGTAGACTCTAATTTATACCTTTAACAAACTGACCGACTTTCCTTCCATGGTACAGTCACGAGCACTAATAAGTATTCAGGTGTACTTTGAATACCTAGAGACAGTAAATAAAAGCACAATAAGATCCCCATTGGAATTAGTTCGTTGGTGAATTGGAGTGTTCAAAGCTTCAACCCCAAAGCTGTATACTTATTAGTGCTCGTGACTGTACAGTTGAGCAAGTAGGAAGTGCAAGTAAAATATGAGTGTATATGACCACATCTGACTACCTCTCAAAATTTTAGTCAGTCACGTTCCACTTTACATTGTCTCTGGAGTCTTAGTGATTCTTTGATAGAATTACCACGATTTACTACAAAGAACTGAAAGATATTTGCCACATACACTCATATTTTTCTTGCACTTTTTCCTTGCTCAGCTGTACAACCGTATAATAATCGAACAATCCCAAGAAGTGACAAGTGGAATAGAGATGACGTAAACAAAGGTACAATGAATAAAATGTTCAAACAAGTGTACAGGCATTATAATGTGTTTACCTGGGTACAAACACACGCCAAAAAAAAAAAAAAAAAAAAAAAAAAATGAACATAATTTTTCTGTGTGTTCCCTCATTCGTTGGTTCCTTCCTTCCTTACCTTGAGATATTACCGCTGATAATTTTAGCTGTGTCGTGTTTGTCGGCGCATTTCCACTACACCCAGCCAAATTTACTGTGACTTCCTTTACGCTTTCTCTTTCTTTCCTCTTCTTCCTCTTCTCCTCTTCGTCTTCCTCTTTCTCTTTCTTTCCTCTTCTTCCCTCTTCATCATCTTCCACTCTTCCTCTTTCTCTTTCTTTCCTCTTCTTCCCTCTTCATCTCTTCCTCCTTGTCTTCCTCCTCTTACACTTTCCCTTCGTCTTCTCCTCTTCTTGTTAGTTCTGGGAGAGTGCCATTTGAAATTCTCGGTGCCTCTTGTCCAATGCCACATATCTTACTTACTTTCCCGGTCCTCAACTTCCCCAATCCTTTACTCTCTCTTACTCACTTTGTCGTTCATTCCCTTTCTTGCCGGACTGTCTCCTTATTCCTTGTAACTCTACGTGGGTGTGTGTGTGTGTGTGGGTGTGGGCGTGTGTGTGTGTGTGTGTGTGTGTATGTGTGTGTGGGCATGTGTGTGGTTGTATGTGTGAGTGTGAGTGTGGTTGTATGTATGTGTGTGTGGTTGTGTGTGTGTGTGTGAGAGTGTGGTTGTATGTGTGTGTGTGTGTGTGTGTATGTAAGTATGTGTGTGCGCGAGCGTGTGCGTGTGTACCATGGCCACAAGGGGCAATAGCTCTCACCGGGCTGAATCTTTATTATGATAATGGAGTCTTCTCGTTATCTCACACAAAGGTTCTGTCGTGTGAGGGAGGCGAGGGGCTTACCAGAGGGACAAATTTGGAACCATATGCTATATTTTATACCGAAACCCTGCAGTATATTCAGATATAAGGACCCTGTGATCGTGTATGAGACCTGGCATGCTTCTGATTCCTCCTGACTATGCCACGAAACAGGCTCCTTTAATGTAGGTGGTGTTTCGTGGCAATGTTTGAAGGACTCGCTGACCTCCAATTTTCTGACTACATCACTGGGGTCATTAATGGGGAAGTACAGTGTGTGTGTGTGTGTATGTGTGTGTGTGTGTGTGTGTGTGTGTGTGTGTGTGTGTGTGTGTGTGTGTGTGTGTGTGTGTGTGTGTGTGTGTGTGTGTGTGTGTGTGTGTGTGTGTGTGTGTGTGTGTGTGTGTGTGTGTGTGTTGGTAAATCTGGAGAAACAGATGCCTCAAAACTATTCCAATCAGCAGGCCACCATTATTTTATTGTTTTAACTTGGTCCTGGTTCCTGGCATACTTTGGAGGAATCAAGGCACTCAAATGCAAGCCACAGTCATGATCTAAAGTGTATTTAAGTTGTGTGGGTAATTCGCTGGCACTTGATTCCTCCAAACAAAGAAACACAAAGAAACACAACTAATTCATTATAGGTGGTGTTGAGTGGAACATAATAAAGTCAACAGCAATCTCTAAATTTGCGAACACAATATTTAATTAACCCCAGTAACATTTACACTCAAGAAAAACACATCGACATTCCTACATTCTACCACGTCTTTGAAATGACTGCACCTAGCTTCACGGCCATTCCCTGGACCGTGCCTAACATGATCAACAAACATCCTATTACTTCGTTGCATATTTGAACTGAAGAGAAACACAGACATTCCTACATTTTACATCGTCTTAGAAATAAACTACACCTAGCATAATCAACATCATTTTACATCATTGCATATCTGAACTATAGAGAGAAACATTGACATTCCTACATTCTCTATTCGTCTTAGAAATAAACTACACCTAGCTTAATCAACATCAACATCCTTCACATCGTCGCATATTATTAGTACCACCACTATATTACTTCCTTCAGCTGTCACCCCTCCAGTCCATTGCCTTCTATGACGCTCGTACAGGTAAAAATATACAACATGAACAATATTATTTCTCCCACAACCCCTGGCACTAGACATGGGCTCTTTGCAACACAGGAGTGGTGGAAGTGTGTGTGTGTGTGTGTGTGTGTGTGTGTAGGTAGGTGTGTGTGTGTATGTAAGTGTGTGTGTGTATGTAGGTGTGTGTGTGTGCGCGTGGAGTCGTGTGTGCGTGGGTGGAGGTGTGTGTGCGTGGAGGTGTGTGTGTGTGTGCGTGGAGGTGTGTGTGTGCGTGGAGGTGTGCGTGTGTGTGTGTGTGTGTGTAAAAGGGGGCGGGGGATTGAACGACACACTACCTTGCCACTCCACTTTACATCATGCAGCTTTAATAATTATTCTTTTAACAGCCTGATGTAGCCAGCGACGCTTATGAAAGAGCGGAAATAAAGTATTCATTTATTTGATATACACTTATGAGCATCACCGGCTTGACAGCAATTTTACATGTCCGGGTAGAATTTAAATCCGATTTCAGTGACGTATACCTCAACATTTAATTATTTTCCTCTCTCTCTCTCGCCTCCGGATTCCGTTCTGTTAGTTCTTTCGCTCGTGCCCTCGCTTTCGAAATGGTGTCACCAACATTCGTACGACACTTGGTATTTTAGCATCACAAAGGAATATATTTTTCTCTGCGTGAGCCACTCCACTAACAGCTGTGACAACTCCTAGGTACGGTATCACTTTATTCAGTATAGTTTGTTTGTGAGGTATTGCAGCTCATCGACTTCAAACTGGGTTAATAATTATTTAGGTAATATAACTAAAGAAGAGTGACGTGTATACAGTGGATGCATGTCGTGATGTGTGTGTGTGTGTGTGTGTGTGTGTTTTGAGAGAGAGAGAGAGAGAGAGAGAGAGAGAGAGAGAGAGAGAGAGAGAGAGAAGAGAGAGAGAGAGAGAGAGAGAGAGAGAGAGAGAGAGAGAGAGAGAGAGAGCTCTGTATTAGTATCAAGTGACTCAAATTGGTTTTATTTTTTCCTCCTGTGTCCTAAAGTGTATCATATTGTATGTTATGGTATGTTATTGTATGGTATGGTACAAGACAATAAACAATGCTACATGCTCATACATTCTAAAAGTGTAGCGTGATGGTCATGAAGACACAACCCCAAGTTTTTCTTCTGTGTCATATCGTGTGAATAGCACTTGAGCAAGGCGGCTAAAGGCTATAATAATTCGTGTAGCAAGAAGCATAACGTGCAGACTTGGCCATCCTATGAGAGTGCAGTGGGGGGCTGTATTACCTCCAAGTCTGATTAGGTACAGGGAAGAGGGGATGTCTTTCTTTTCGTTTCATTTAACACTAGATCAGGCATGAATAACATTAAGGGAACCAAATAGTCGAAGCACACAATATAGTAGACGCCGAACTCTAGAGTGTGTTATGGTGTTATATAAGCTTTCCCAATTATACCTCCCCCCCGAAAGAGTAAATAAAAAAATAATCCCTGTAAGATGAGAGAGTTGTGTGTGGTGGTGGTGGGTGTGAGCGAGACCACCGAGATACTCAAGGCCTGATGGAAGGTGTGTCACTGGTCATTGACGTCACGGCATCTAGTATAAACGCGCGCTGCCTCAGTTAACCTTTGACCTGGTTTTCCCCCAGTTTTCCATTGATGGTAATTATGATTTTCAACAAATATTATAAAAGCACCATTCACCACTTTACATAAACTATATTCTTTGGAATCAGATTTACTCTTGAAATATTCATACAAATTATCCATGAAGTCATTGTTTCCTACAGTCACTGAAAGACAAAATGTTAATTATGTTCTCCAGATTTTTAATGAATATGTAATTCAGGCATTACTAACAATTGGAAAAAGACATGTGTTGCCTTTTTTTTTACTGAAACTGCAGAATATTTAAATACTATTTATATTTGGTGGACCATCATGAATGTTAAAACTCCAAATAAAGGACGTAGATTAAATAACAAGAATGCTGTCCCTTTAACTAATGAAGAAAATGATGATAATTATGCCTTTTTAAATAATTTTTGCAACTGGCTAGAGAATGGGATACACTTAAGGTAACTTGTGGAAAACTTACTAAAGAAACATTCACAGCATTGAAGCATACCACATATGCAATGCTGGAATTAACAGATTACTGCATCAGTGAACTAAAAATGAAGTATGTACTAACAGGTAAATTTCAGACAGATAATCTCGAGGGAAGGTTTGGTCAATATCGACAGCTTGCAGGTGGTCAATATAACATTTCACTAAGACAAGTATATGAGTGTGAAAAAAACTTAGAATAATGTCGGTCTTGCAATTGAATTTACCTCAGAATGACGACAAAATTTACCTAACAAAATTTGATGACATAAACTGGGATGAAATGGACAAAAGTCACAAATTGGAGATTTATAAATTAGATATAAATGTGACTGATGATGACCTTAAAGGATGTAAAGATAGTCTCCCTGTTATTGTCTATCTTGCTGGGTACTGTTGTTATGCAGTTTATAAAAAAATTAAATGTGAGAATTGTAAGGAAATAATGACTTATACAGCAGGTGAAGATAATAATAATAATGCTATACTGTCAGAGAATCAAATTTACATTAAGGGTATTAGTAGAGGTTCATTATTATATCCTAATGAATATGTAACCAATATTGTTTTATACAGTTACATAATACTTAGTAAACTAACCAATAATGAAACTTTTGCTCATTGTACTAGCCAACGAAATGTAGCAATGGATATAACTTTGGATGCACTAACGGCTGGTAATATTCATTTTCCTAATGATTTTTGTGACAGTGGTCACAGTAAGGAAAAAATAGAAAGATTGGTTCTGTGGATATCTATCAATACCCTGCTGAACAACTACTGTCGCAAAGAAAACAATAACATTGTAGCCAAGAAAGACTTAACTAAAAAGAGAAAATTGGAAACCTTAAACAAGTTATTTTCATGGAGCATATTCATTGTAAATAAAGTATTTGTATGTGTTTGTATATTCAAAAATATATTTGTTTGATTTAATGACCTGTGAAATGAGAAGCAGCAGAGCCTATAGTTGGTGAAATACGAGAAATTGTTGTCAGCCATGAGAAAACTCACTACATTGTGTGATATTTAGAATTTAGGTGATAGCCAAAATTATTATAAGTTCATACAGAGAGCCTTACATTTAAAAAATATGATCATCTTTGACTCAGAATACGTGGAAAAACACTAGAGTTCCACATTTATTTAAAAATTATAGCAACTTTTTGTACATCATAACGTGAAAGAGTGAGCGGGAAGGAGAAGAGCGGGAGAAGCAATGAGCGCGGGGATATACTACACTTGGTGACGTCACGCGCGTTCCATCAGGCCTTGAGTATCTCGGTGGTCTTGGTGTGAGGCGGGAACATTAGTGGGTCTTCGTGGTGGTGGGAGTTGTTTGTACAGCCTTAATGATGTGCCTCGTCCATTACCCGCCACCAGGTTTTACAAGAAGGATCGCCACACACACACACACACACACACAACGCTTCTGCAAAACACACACACAACATTAATGTAAAACATACACAGACGCACGCACGCACACCACTACTGCAAAACACACACACAACCTCACTACTGCAACACACACACACACACAACTACTGCAACACACACTCAACATTATTGCAAAACAGACGCGCACACACACACCACTACTGCAAAACACACCACTACTGCAACACACACACACACACACACACACACACACACACACACACACACACACACATATGTTTTCGCCTTAGTGTGTGTGTCTATATTTATACTCTTAGTCTCGCGTCTGTACAATGTCTTTACAAACATATTTCTAAGGACAAGTATACATTAAAATTTTATCGACTGAGGTTAAAACACGACGCACGCATATACATATTTGTTTTCCTTTGTGCTCAGGGGACAGAGAGAAAATCAAACCTTAGGAGTTCATACAGTAGGTAGAATTAGTAAACATCGTAGCAAATGATGAAATTCCTACTAAAATTGATCAAATATGAGAGTACCAATCAATATATTAATTTCTCTCAGTTGCGGAACGAGAAATATTGAGCGTTTGGGAAATACATAGGGACGTAAATTCCGACTTTCTATTACATTTTGCGTACTAGATAAAGAAGGTAATTTGATCCAGAATAAGGGTGAGAATCTTGTTGACCAGTAGTACACACACGGATAGGAATGAAAACACAACAACCTCTTCTCAACATTACTAACAATGGTAACCAGAACGTGTCTATGAATCACATTTCCCTTAAGGGGGTGTATAGCACATTGTTTTGGGTGGTAAATCTGGAGCAAATGATTCCTCCAAACTATTCCAGGCAAAAGGATACCATTATTTTTTTATTTTTTTCATCTTGGTCTATTTCCTGGCATACTTTGGAGGAATCAAGGCGGAGGCTCCAATCTATCAAACGTATACTATTCCCTTCAGGTGAGATTTTATTGTTGGTGAATTGGAGGGCTACTGATTCCTCCAAACTACGCTAGAAAACAGTGAACTAATGTGGGATCTGTTTCCTTGTACAGTTTGGAGGAATAAGTATCCCTATTGTTTACCGTCAAGAGAGTAAGTATCCCCTAAAGGCCTAAACGTTCACTTCTCCACACTCGTACAATCACGCTCACACTGTCACAGGTTCCAACGAGTGTGAACAAAGAGTGGTGAGGGACAGAGGAGGATAGATAATAGAGGTTGGCTGCCCCTTTCCACTCCAACTCTCCTCTCTCTCTCTCCCTCCCTCCCTCCCTTTCCCACCCACCAATCACCCACCTACAAGTCCAATCAAGCTGAGAGAAGAGATGCGAAGATATTATTTTTATATTTCCTCCCCTCTTTCTTTCTTTTCTTAAATTCGTGTTGTCATTATACAGTAAAACCTGGAGAAGCTGTTGTTATTTTTTTTCCCCACGAGTCTGTCTTTTGATATACGTTTGAGCGGCATCAAAAATTAGACAGTAATTAACCCGAGGTAAAATGGAATACAAAAACAGTCGGGAAGTTCATGTTGCTTGCGTGATGGAGTTTTTAAAGTCCATTGTTTACATTCAGTTTTTTAAATCTTGGATATTATTGAAGGATCCTGTGATCGTGTATGAGAACTGGATGTTTCCGATTCCTCCTGACCATGCCACGAAACGAACTCCTTCCATATAGGTGGTGTTTCGTGGCAATATTTGAAGGACTCATCATCTACTGTATCTCCAATTTTCTGACTACATCACAGGGTCGCTTCACTGTCGGGTTCACACAGGGGTTGATTGTACACAGGGTCGAGTTGGGTCCTGTTTATATACACGACACTAAACGCGGAACCACACGCCTCTCTACGTGTGACTAATTAGAAGTTGTCTGCATTCTTAAAGGGGTTATTATACTCTTGGTTGGAACATTAGAGTGTATTTGATTCCTCCAAAGCATGCCAGGAAACAGGACCAGATTCCCAAAAATAATGGTGTGTTGTTTCTTGGAATTGTTTGGAGGAATTAGTTGCTCCATATTTGCCTAGACTGTACTACATCCTTATCCACTTTGACTGCCAGTATCATCTTCTATTTGTGTCTGCCAAATTGGAAAACTATAGACGGATATGTATTTGTAAATTATTTCACCATAAACCCACATATAAAAGTGTCGTTTATTTTCTTTTAACATGCATGGCTAACTCGCGACGATTAATCTTACATACTTGAAGAGAAGCCATGCAAATGATTAATATTCTTCTTGCAGTCTCCAAGCATTAACATTTTTACATTCATCTGTGTACAACTTCATCTGTAGTTCAGTTATACACTTCAGCGTGAGAAAAGAGGCCGGCTTTAAAATTGTAGCCTGAGGGAAATCACCAACAGACACGACTGCTCTGGTTCACACTGGGAAATGAAATGTAGGACAGAGGCACAGAAAGTAAAAATTTGTTGTAGTTGTTGGCAGAGAGGAATTGTACTGAGTGAGGACTGTGTAAGGAAGGAGAAATGTGAGGAGGAGTGTTGGGAGAACGTGGAGAGTTGTGGACAAAGAGGCACTTATCGATTGGCTTATGTTTTTTTTTTTTTTTTTTTTACTTTTGGAACGATGCCTTAACAAAAATCAGTAATGTGCGCAATCATAAATCAACGGTATCGAATTGTATGTACCGGTATGTTTATTGTATGTATGTATGGATGGATGGTTGGAAGAGAATGTTTATGATACGTGTAGCCCCGTTATAAAGGGTGAGTAACATCGGAAAAAACCCCATCCCACTCACACGTGTTTTAAACCTTGCTGGTGAAAGGTAGTGTTTGCAGACAATACGTTCTATATTTGTTACTTGGCGTATCCCTTGGTGTATCCCTAAGTGCTAACCTCAGATAGACATCCTATGTTCGTTCAATCGCTAAAAAGGCCTCGCAAAAGTTAGGTCTTCTTTACAGAGTTCGTGAGTTTTTCACTGACGAGCAGTTAGCTGTAATTTATAAGAGTCATGTTCGTTCTCAGATGGAATACTGCTCACCACTATGGAGTCGATGTGGGGAGGTGGCACTTAGGCAATTAGATAAAATTCAAAATAAAGCTGTACGAATTATCAATAAGCCTCTAATCACAATTAAATTAATTCCCTCCCTTACACATCCGAAGAAATGTTGCATCCCTTGCCTTATTTTATAGATATTATCATGGTAAATGTTGGGATGAGCTTGTCCTAATGGTACCACTTCATCGCATCTTTCCCCACCTCATCACTTTGTAATCTCTCCTCCCCAATGTAGAACTCCTGCTTTTCAGAATTCATTTATTCCCAGAACCACATCGTTATGGAATGCACTTCCTTAAAACTGTTTTCCACCAGTTTTTAATCCTCAGTCATTTAAATCCAACTGTTACAGACACTATATGAATGAAGGATACCAATAGGCAGATGGACTTTGTTTTCATTGTTATTATTTTTCCTCCCTTCTTTCTGATTCAATAAAAAAAAAAAAACTTGAAGAAAGAAACACTAAACTAACCAATGATCTTTGCATAGTTACGTACGATCTTGAAAATTGCGAGAAATCGTTTAATAGAAATGAATAGTAATAAAGGGCAGGGAAAGGTTAGGAAGAATAAATTAAAGGACAAGTAAGAGAGAGAGAGAGAGAGAGAGAGAGAGAGAGAGAGAGAGAGAGAGAGAGAGAGAGAGAGAGAGAGAGAGAGAGAGAGAGATATTGATTGATAGATATAGATAGATAGTTATAGATAAATAGATTGGTGTAGATAGAGAGATAGATTAATAGTTATAGATAGATAGAGAGATAGATTAATAGATAAATAGATTAGATATATAGAGAGATAGATATATAGATAGATAGAAATGTATAGATATAGAAATAGATATAGATAGGTATAAATAGATCTGTACTGCAACAGGACAGAAAAGAGGGTGGAATGAAGGAAAAGATTAAATGCGAGGCGAAGCTGTGTAAAAGGGGGAGAAAAATACGTTTGATAAGAGACGGAGGAAAATATAGAGACTGAAATATGAAGCAAGTTACAAAGAGAAGGATTGGGAATAGAAAAATGACAACGGGAAGTGAAGGAAAGGAGAAAGAAGAAGGAAGGGAGAGAATAACGGAAGGAATAAGATATGGGGAGAGGGTGACAAGGAACGAGAGCATAAGAGAGGGGTAACCAACGAGGAAAGAGAGAGAGAGAGAGAGAGAGAGAGAGAGAGAGAGAGAGAGAGAGAGAGAGAGAGAGAGAGAGAGAGAGAGAGAGAGAAGAAGCTAGATTGATTGATTGAAGTAAGAAAGAAGAGTAGTAACAAGGAGAGAGAGAAGGGAAAAGATGAAGCAACACAGAGAGAGAGGGAAAGAAAGGAAGGGAAGAAACAAGACTGAGGGAGAGACACAAGGAAGGAGGGAAGGAAGGAGGGAGGGAGGGAGGGAGGGAAGGAGAGAAGAAGCAAGATGGAGGGAGGAACACAAGGAAGGAAGGAAGGAGGGAGGAAGAGAGAAGAAACAAGAAGGAGGGAGGAAGGAGGAAAGGAGAGAGGGAGAGAAGAAACAAGAAGGAGGGAGGAACACAAGGAACGAAGGAAGGAGAGAAGGAAGGGAGAGAAGAGTGTCGTGGAGTGGAAACGGATTAGGAAGGAAGGTAGGAAGGTAGGTAGGTAGGTAGGTAGGTAGGTGGGTTAGTTCTGGGAGTCCATCGATACTGGGTCGTTCCAATCCCATCGACGGTCGGTCTGTATGCTGGATTGATTCCGAGGGTCAAAAGGTGAAGGAGGAGGTAGGAGGATAACGGAGATGACTCAAAGTGCTTGTCCACCCCCGGAGAAATTACCCGGAATGGCAACTGGTGAAGGGGAAAATGAGGAAAGAGATGCGATGGGAGAAACAAGAGGGATATATAGATGGAATGAGAAACGGAGAGATAGAAAGGGACGGCTAGAGATGGAATGAGAAACGGAGAGATAGATAGAGATGGAATGAGAAACGGAGAGATAGAAAGGGACGGGTGAGAAACAGTGGGATAGAGATGGAATGAGAAACGGAGGGATAGAAAGGGATCGATGAGAAACGGAGGGATAGAAAGGGATGGGTGAGAAACAGTGGGATAGAGATGGAATGAAAAACGGAGGGATAGAAAGAGATGGATGAGAAAGAGAGGGATAGAAATAGAATGAGAAACGGAGAGATAGATAGAGATGGATGAGAAACAGAGGGATAGAGATGGAATGAGAAACGGAGGGATAGAAAGAGATGGATGAGAAAAAGAGGGATAGAGATGGAATGAGAAACGGGAGAGATAGAAAGAGATGGATGAGAAACGAAATGACAGGATGATAGAGAGAAAGAGATAGATGAGAAACGGAATGATAGAGAAAAAGAGAGAGGGAGACGGAATTGAGAAACGGGAGGATAAAAAGATGGACAGGAGGATACAAAATGAGACGGAATGAGAAATTGAAGAATAGAAAGATTGACAGAATAAGAAACCTATGATTAACAAGAGAGACAGATAGATAAAAAAAAAAGGAGACAGATAGGAAGAAACAGATTGACAGATTGAAATACAAGAAAACAGACAAAGAAGGACAGACATATTAACAGAAAACAGACACTCAGAAAAAGACAGAGACAGAGACAGAGAGAGGAAAGGAGAGGCGAGGCTAATGACAAAAAGGAGAGGGAGATGTAAGACTGAATTGGAGTGGGAAGTTAGGGAAGAAGGGAGTAAGGGGAGAGTCTGAGTGTAAAGAGAGGGAATCCGAGGGGAACAGTGACCATTAACGAGGGGAAGGAAGGAAGGCTGGCTGGCTGGCTGGGGAGGGATATAAGAGGATGTCACCAAACTTTAGGTTATTGCTTGGAGGATGTCCAGGAATTAAGAATGAGATCGAGTGGTTGACAAGGAGGAGGTGACATAAGGGAAGGATATAGATAGATAAATAGAGAGATGGAGACAGAGGTAAAGAGATAGATAGGTAGATAGAGAGATGGAGTCAGAGGTAAAAAGATAGATAGATAAATAGAGAGATGGAGACAGAGGTAACAAGATAGGTAGATAAATAGAGAGATAGAGACAGAGGTAATGAGATAGATAGATAAATAGAGAGAGATAAATAGATAAATAGAGAGTGATAGATAGATAAATAGTGAGATAGAGACAGAGGTAACAAGATAGATAGAGATATTAAGATTGATACAGATATAGACAGACAGAGAAGGGAAGAGAGGAACCGAATGAGAGATTAGAGGGGAGTTAAAGACAAGAGGACAGAAATGAAATACAGATGGGTAGGGGAAGGACCGAAGGATATACTGTACTGAGAAGCAAGGTAGTGAGTGAAAGGCAGGGAGGGCGAGAGGGGAGAGAGAGAGAGAGCCATGCAGCCAGTATATATATAAATGCCATGAAGCAATTCTTGTATTTAATGTTGAGAAGAGAGGCGCAAATGGAAGCCAGTCCAATGAAATGAAACGAAACACACAACACTTGATACTGAAGGCAGATACGTACGGTACAGAAGATGTCATTAAGGAGAGAGAGAGAGAGAGAGAGAGAGAGAGAGAGAGAGAGAGAGAGAGAGAGATGGAGATGGAGATGGAGATGGAGATGGAGTCAAAGTAAAATTACATGCTAGGTACAGCTGTGAGAGAGAAAAATAATATATGAATGAAAGTCGATGAGAGTGAGGCGAGGAAAGGAACGGAATCAACCCCCGAGGAGGCTGATAAAGGAAGGGTCTCACACAACATGGGTCCCCCCTCCACCACAAAAAGGACGGAACGATTACCCAGGAGGAAGTAGACCCTGTAATTACGTGAGATGTGATACGGGAATTGTCAGCGTTCGAGGGAGAGTGAGTGGAAGAGGGGACCAACAGGAGGAGGAGAAGAAGGAAAGCACAATCATCTAAATGGCAAAGTATAAGAGGCAGGCTATATATACAGTGTGTGTGTGTGTGTGTGTGTGTGTGAGAGAGAGAGAGAGAGAGAGAGAGAGAGAGAGAGAGAGAGAGAGAGAGAGAGAAAGAGAGAAAGAGAGAAAAAGAGAAAGCGAAGGAGAGGGGGGAGGGACAGAGAGAGAATGTGGTTAAGGTAAGGTAAGGAGAGGAGAGGAGGAGGGAAAAAAGGGGCAATAAAAAGGAAGGCTAGAATCCAACACCGTTTCCAGACTGCTTTACTTCCAGGAGTTTTTTTTTTTTTTTTTTTCTAACATTAGAGATATTTCCTACCTACTCACATACCTACTGTATAGTACATGCTTATTCGTTAACCCTATTTATTATTACTTATTTCTATTTCATGTCATTATTATGGTGTTAGTAAACTCGTACTCGTAAAACTTTAATAAGGGGTAACTTTATTGTTGGTTAAATTTTGAAGGGCCACTGATTCTTGTGAACTATTTTTGCGTCCTCAATATTACTAATAATTAATAATGAATTTGTCTCGTGGCATTTTTGGTTGGAGGAATCAGTTAAGTCTCTCCAATTTACCAACATAAGAGAGTTTCCCTTTAATGCATATCAACCCTACTAATCCCACAACCTTCAAATCAACTGGGTTTTTTCCCCCTAACTTGCCCAACCAACAACTCCATGTCTGGGCTGCATTATGAGGTACCCACTGACCCGGTATTTTTTCTTCTTCCTATACTTGCCTCACTCACTCACTCACTCACTCACCCTTTAACTCAATCGATGTGTGGCAATTGCGGTGTTGGTGAGTCATGCATGGTATATCTCCCTCATACGAACATTATTATTAATTTTTCATATGATAATGGTTTCAATCTATAAGTGACATGAGTCAATACGATATATTATACATTCTGATGCAGTTTACTTAAGGGGTTCATTCTCTGTTAGTGAACTGGAGTCTGCGTAACCCTCAAAAAAAAAAAAAAAAAAAAAAACCTACAAGTATATCGAATTATTCTGTTTACTGACTTAGTGTGGAGGATTCTGTAACCCTCCAATTCACCTAAAAGATAGAACTCCCTTAGGTGTGTGTAAAAGCACTATATATATGAGCATACAATCCTCATCACGTTATAGGATATGAGGGAAGGTAGGAAGGACTCTGTGCATTTGCCTTCACTCCCTCATTTCACCTCCAGAACTGCAAATTTTTCCGTTCCCGCTGTGCATAAATATAATCACTAGAGTTGTTGTTCTGCCCATGATACGCTTCTACATTTCTACTCTTTTATTTCTCTAACAGCACGTGTAGACATTCTTCTTTCCACTCAACTTCAGTACTTACGTGGATATCCAATTACGATTTTATCTTTTTGTTCCAGTAATCATCCACCTGCCAGTCAGTAAAAAAACTATCTTGCTTTTTAATTCGGCTGCTGCGTACATAATGGCTTTTAACCTGTACACCCCACACCGCTTATTTACATACGTACTGTAGCTGCCTCGTCACCTTTACATACCTTCCTACTTACCTCTGTCCCTAACACCTATCAGCATACAGAGATACACATTTCTACTTAACCTCTCTACCTACCTACCTACCTACCTGTCCCTCTGTCTTTACATACCTACCTACTTACTTCCCTCTGTCCCTAACACCTACCATCATATTATATACACACATATTTTCTACTTTCCGCCCTACCTACCTACCTACCTACCTTTCTCCTTCTGTCTCTAACACTTACCATCATATATCCACACATTTCTATTTTCCTACCTACCTACCTTTCTCCTTCTGTCACTAACACCTACCATCATATATACACACATATTTTCTACTTTCCGCCCTACCTACCTTCCTACCTACCTTTCTCCTTCTGTCACTAACACCTACCATCATATATACACACACGTCTACTCTCCGCCCTACCTACCTCCATACCATACCTCCATATACCTGCCCCTGTACCTCCACCCTTGCTACCTGGCCAGACCGCTGTCGAGCCGTGTTACTAAACAAGGCGTGGAGACAGACACTCCCGGGAAATTACCCCGAGATAGGGAGCCGGCCTGCCCGATTTCACACACGCCACACAATGGAAAGGACCGGGTGACGATGGTGGTGTGGAGAGTGGGAAGGAGAGGCATGGGGACTTGCTGAAGGGGTAGGGAGGGAGAGGGATGGGGACTGGCTGAAGGGGTAGGGATGGAGAGGGATGGGCACTGGCTGGAGGGATAAGGAGGGAGAGGGATGGGGACTGTGGCTGGAGGGCTAGGGAAGGAGAGGGATGGG
>JAWQEG010008500.1:22500-44528 GCA_033782935.1 Petrolisthes cinctipes
GAGGTGAAGTGGGGCTTTATTGTTGTGCCGACGAGGTAGGTGGGTAGGCTGGCTGGCTGGCTGGATCATTCGTTGGCGAAGTTCCCGTATTGCTACCGTTCTAGTCGCTGTCTAATATTTGAGACGGGATTATTATATACTTCAATCCCTTTACTTGTGTGGGTAAGTTCGTCAGTGCACTATAATATTTTTTTTTTCGGTAATGCTACTGTCCCTTTCGCTGTCTATATAATATTTGAACTGGAATTATTTTACTTCGATGCCTATAATTATTTGTGTGCATGGGTTTGACAAGTGTTGTATAATGTCTTTCGGTAATGGATAGGCTAATGTAGTAGTAAGTGCGTGCTCATGTGCGGGTTGTTAATCTGTGAAGTCTGGCTGATAAATGACTCGTGGAAGCAAACACCGGATTCCTGAGGTAAAAACTTGTCAAGAGCAAGGACTACTAAGTGACAGTATCTCAACCCACACGGTAGATCTGGTGGGCGTGAAGGTTGTCAGGTTGAAAAGTGGTGTGACAGTAGTGGTGGTTGAGAAGTGTGCTGACGTAGAGATAAAGTGTGTGTGTGAGAGAGACAGACACAGAGAGAGAGAGAGAGAAAGAGAGATAGATAGAGAGAGAGAGATTGAGACAGAGACATTGAAGAGAGAGAGAGAGAGAGAGAGAGAGAGAGAGAGAGAGAGAGAGAGAGAGAGAGAGAGAGAGAGAGAGAGAGAGAGAGACAGACAGACAGACAGACAGACAGACAGACAGACAGACAGACAGACAGAGACATTGAGAGAGAGAGAGAGAGAGAGAGAGAGAGAGAGAGAGAGAGAGAGAGAGAGAGAGAGAGAAAGAGAGAATACATATACTCACAATTATAGCGGAAGATAAATATACCGTTTCCGATATAGAGTAGATTATGACCAATACAATTAACATATTCTCTGAGGATATCACAACATTATCATCATATTCATCCCTTTTGTATCACCGCAAGGCATTACAATATAGATTATCCTAGACAATAATGATAACCAATTGGAATCTTTCACGGGCCATAACAAACACCGCGCCAAGGGAAAAAAAAAAAAAAAAAAAAGATTGCCAGCGTGTAAAATTATATCCACCCAACCAACTCGCCCACCAACCAACCCTCTTAGCGGTCGAGTGATTCCATGTTATCATCAGAACTGCCTGCCTGGGCGAGACGACTGAACAACATTATGGGAGTTAGTTATATTAAAGGTTGGATACGCCTCCATCTCGTCCACCTGATCAGCCTGGCCATGTAGAAACGTGACTCGGGGATGGGATCAAAGCGAGGCCTGTCTCTCATTTAGTTAATTGGGAGCTTTTACTAGCGCGGGGGATTTGGGCTTCGCTAATAGACTTTGAAGCTCCATTTGAACGCCTCGTAGCACCAAAGATAGTTATACTCCTTCTCTTTCTCCTCCTCTCTCTCTCCTCCTCCTCCTCCTCCTCCTCCTCCTCCTCCTCGTCCTCGTCCTCGTCCTCGTCCTCATCCTCATCCTCATCCTCATCCTCATCCTCCTCCTCATCCTCATCCTCATCCTCCTCATCCTCCTCCTCATCCTCCTCATCCTCCTCATCCTCCTCCTCCCTCCTCCTCCTCCTCCTCCTCCTCCTCCTCCTCCTCCTCCTACTCCTCCTCCTCCTACTCCTCCTCCTCCTCCTCCTCCTCCTCCTCCTCCTCCTCCTCCTCCTCCTCCTCCTCCTCCTCCTCCTCCTCCTCCTCCTCCTCCTTAGGCTTAGCTCTCCAAGGGATGACATAACATAATTATTATTTATTGGTATAGTGAAACCAGTACAGCTGGTTGCTATAGGATAGGCCCCTTCACAAGCCCAGGCCCCGTGTAGGCATAATCTGGGTTGGAAGGGTCAATTCCGTGACGTTCATCAGAAGTAAATAAAAATTCAAATCTGGCGCTGTACTGATAGTGGAGCCACCTGGAGGTGGTGAGGTGAGGTATTAAGCCCCTCCTCCGCTGAATACCGCTCGTCCACTCTGTCGCGGAACACACGCCTGTCAACATCTACGCTCCTCGCTGCTACGCTATGGTATTGTGTCGCGTGTTCCTGCTAATTTTTCTTTTGTGTTCTAGTGGCTGGCCTGCTTTGCAGATGTATATTGTGTGTTTTCTAGGAGGGTTTTTAGGTGTTTATGGGGGTTTTTTCTTCGTTAGGACTTAGTTCTTTCCTTAAGCGAAGGGGGCTTTTCAGCCCCTGTTTTCGGAGTTTTTCTCCGTCAGTCCCCTATTTCACTGTCCCTCCTGCCACTAGTACATTCTTCATGTGTTTTTTATCGGGGTTTTCTGGGGTTTTTAGCGAGATTAGTGGGTTCCACGTGGGACTTCCCCACTCCACGTGGTGACCACATGGGGTCTTTGCAGACCTTCCTCTTACCTCCCCCGATTATTATGTGTCCCCTCTCGGTAAGGGGGAGGGAGAATTGTGCCCTGGTTCTCTCTTCCTCTCCCGAGCGGGGGTTTTTTATTTTATTTTGGGGTTTTTTCCATTATTTCAGCCTGGAGTGTTTCTTCTCAGGCTATCGGGTCCCCTCCTACCCCTCCTTCTGGTTCATCGGTCCGGGGGGGCCCCCTTTTTTACCCGCTCCATGTGGCGGACGATTATGGTTTTACGGGGTTTTTTTCCCTGGGCGGCTGCGCGAGTGTGGGGGATTGTGTTCTGGTCCCCAGGTTCAGCGGGCGTGTCCCGCGCTTCTTTCCTTCGGGGAGGATGGGTTTGTGTTCCAGTGTTTGCACGTGTTAACCCATGTTTGTGTATTCTTTTCTCCCCCAGCCTACTCGTGCCCTTTGTGCTGCCTCAGGATGTACCGTGCGGGTCTCGCCTGACGGACACCTGCACTGTTCTCCTCACGCACCCTGCTTCACTCCCTTGGGTTACGACCCTTTGGCGTGTGGTGTGTGCCGCCCCTGGGCTGAGTTGTGTCGGGTTACCTCCCCTTCTGCCCGCTCCAAACTCCCTGCCCTTGCTTCTCTTCGTATGGCGTGGACGAGGGCTAGGAGAATGGCCCACAAACGAGACGGTTCTTCTTTGGCGTGGGTGGACCCGATTTTGGGAGCGGACCTGGGTTTATTCAGGACCCGTTACCCTTCTTCCTGTCTCTCGGAGTCTCAGGGGCTAGAACCTCCTGAGGCCCGAGAGATTGAGCCTGCTTCCCTAGACGGTACTACGACTCCTTCTCGGGCCTTATCCCCCCGGGAAGCGAGCGAGTCTGTCGCGCTGGTTCCCCCGACTGCCTCACCGGTACAAGGGCCCAGCAGGGAACCCCCAGCTTTGCCTCCTGCTAGAGCTGGCTCCTCAGGCCTCTCTAGAGGACGCAAGCGTTCGGCTAAAAGGTCCCGCCACTCCAGGAAGTCCCGTGCTCGTCGCCGTTCTCCTTCCTCCTCGTCTTCGTCGTCCTCTTCCTCTTCTTCGTCGTCGGGGAGCTCTCCTTCGCCCGCCCGCATTTCCCGCAGGGGTAAGCGGGGGGGGGACAGCCCCTCGTCGAGGAAGATAGTTAAGATCTTCCACACCCTTATTCCTCACGCTTTTCCTGGGGCTTCCGTCGCGCAACCTCAGGCTGTCGCTACGGAACCCGCTCCTGTTCCCCCGCCTCCCGCTGCTGCTCCCGTCGAGGGCTCGAGTCCTCCCGGGGATGTGGGAGTCCTTTTCGTGCCTCCCGTTTCCCCAGGGCTCGAGTCTCCGTCGGGGGACGTAGCTGAGGAGTTGGTTACCTCCGCACCCCCGTCCCCGTCACCCCCTCCTTCAGGAGACGGATACCTTCCCTACTCTTGGTCTCTCCTTCCTCCTGCTTGGACCCACTCTTCGGAGGAGGGCAGACTGGTGGCCTGGTCTCCGGACACAGCTCAACCAGACGTGTGGATCCGGAGGGATGACGTCGTGGTGAAGTGGGGGGCGGATGAGAAGGGCGAGGCTATTCCCTTCTACAAGGTCCGTCCTATCTCAGCGCCCTTACCCACTTCAGCTAGGGTGTCCTCTGCGGCTACCCTGGACGCGATGGGTTTCCTGGTGGAGTACAGCCAGCTACACTTGTCCGGGGCTTGGAGGATTGACCGCTCACACGGTAACACGGCTCTCCTCCTTTCCCCGGACGCGTACTTCCCGGGGGATAAGAGTGAAGGGGACCTGGATATTCCAGCCCTTCTCCTTAAGTCCCTGGACCACCAGAGGAACAACGCGCCCAGGAAGCCCCCTCCTCCGTCTTTCCCCGTCATCCTCCCTCATTCCCGGGCTCCCCCGGGCTTGAGGGAGTGCCTGTGGAAGACGGAGAAGGAGCCCCCGGTCCCCTATCAGCTGAAGGAGCCCGATGGTAAATTGAGGCAGGCGGAGTCTGCTACCCGTCTGGAGCTGGCCCACACCATCTCCACGGGAGCAGCCGCCTCTTTGATTAGGGACTGCCTCAACGCCCTAACAAACTCCTACCACGAGATGTCGGGTGTACAGCTAGCGTGAGTACCGTTCTCGTGTATCATTTTTGTAGGGATGCTGGGTAAAGGGTCTCCCTGTTACTCCCGGGTACTTATCCCCGGGTTCGCTCGGTTCTTTCTTTGTTTACCCCTTACAGTGACACCCTCTCTTCCATGGCCACCGTGATGGAGGGCGTGGCGGCAATGGCTACCCACTTCATGCGGGAGGAGGCGAAGGCGTTCGCCGAGGCGAGACTGGCAACCCGCCAAGCGGCAGCTAAATCTGCGCCAGAAATGGCACAGAGGGGAGTGGTACGAGCTGTCCCCTTGTCCCCCGCCCTCTTTGACCAACCGGCGACAGACACGATCTTCGCCTCCCTCCCAACGGTAATTAATTTACCAAAGCCTTCCACCTCCAAGTAAGTACCTCTCGTGTTCGTCTTACCCGAGTTGTCACGGGGTGAAATGAAAGGATTTTCGGGTCTATTTTGGGTCCTAATCGTTCTGTTTGTCCGTAGGCCACGTGCCCCACAGCCAGCCAGACCAGCCTACCAGCCCCGGAGGCCCTCCCAGCCCTCCAGGCTACCGAGGCCCTCCTATCCCACTCCCCCGAGAGCACACAACAGGCCCTCCCAGAGGGGCCAGCAGCCTTTTCGAGGAAGGGGACAGGTCTCCAAGCCCTTCGCAAAGCCCAAGTCCTTCAACCACCCCTCCCAGAAGGACCGCGCCACTTGAGGGTCCCACTCTGGGCTGCCTCACAGGGTGGTCAGCAGCCTGGCCCACCCACGGCTGGGCAGCAAGGATAATTCGCCAGGGCCTGTCATGGCCCTGGATTACTGTTCCGCCACTACGTCTACCTCCTGCCTCAACCAAAGTGTCACTTTCGGTCGTCCCGCATGTGCGGGAAATGCGGGAAAAAGGGGTAGTGGAGCGGGCGACGGGAAGGGTCTTTCTTTCTCGTTTATTCACGGTCCCCAAAAAGGATCAGGGAAAAACGAGATTGGTGATGGACCTGAGCAAGCTAAACAAATTCGTGAAAACATTACATTTCAGGATGGTTTCGGTTGCTCAGGTCCGCACAGTTCTGAGGAAGGGAGACTGGTTAGCATCCCTGGATCTCAAGGATGCTTACTGGCACGTCCCGATCCACCCCAGGTTTCGCCGCTTTCTGGCCTTCCAGGTGGGGACCGAGACGTTCCAGTTTACCAGGCTCCCTTTCGGTCTTTCTCTAGCTCCGCGAGTCTTCACAAAACTCGTGAGGGTGGTGGCATCCCGTCTGGCAGAGGCGGGTGTCCCCACCCTCATGTACCTGGACGATTGGTTGCTTCACGCCCCTTCCAAGGAGCAGGTAGCAAACAACGTCCGGGTAGCGAGGGGAGTGCTAGAGGAAATGGGGTTTCTGTTGAACATCCCCAAGTCCTCTCTCACCCCCACTCGCAAGCTGTGTTGGCTAGGAATAGAGTGGGACTCTCTTTCGGCCACCCTCTCTCTCGCTCCAGACAACGCCCGCCGGACCCTCCGCCACGTCCGCCGGGCGCATTTTTCCCGTACTTTCTCTCGCCGCCAGTGGGAATCATTGCTCGGGTCCCTAAATTTCGCGGCCCCTGCAATGCCCCTGGGACGACTGAAACACAGGAGGCTGACGCGGGAGGTAAACCTCCACCTGTCCCCCACACACAGGGACCTTCCCAGGCAAGTGTCCCCCTCTCTCCACCGCCTCCTTCGCCCCTGGCTACGTCCCGGTGCCCTGCGTCAGCGGGTCCCCTGGGTGTTCCCTCCCCCGGGGATTACGGTGGCGACAGACGCATCGGACGTAGGCTGGGGATACCAGTCTTGCCTGGGACATCAACGGTGCGGGGGATGGAAGGAAGGGGAAAGGCTACTGCACATCAACGCCCGGGAGTTGATGGTAGCGAAGGAATGGCTCAACAGACACCCTCAGTTTGCCAGGATAGGCGTCCGCTTCGATATGGACAACGTTGCGGCCGTGCAGTGCCTACAGAAACAGGGCACCGTACGGTCGGAAATTCTCCTGTCCCTGTCAGAACAGATTTTCGCAATAGCGGCCAAGAGGGACATTCACCTCTCGGCCCGCTACGTGCCAGGGCGGGAGAACGATTGGGCGGACGCCCTATCCAGGTTCAGGGGGACGTCAGTCGAGTGGCAACTGCGTCCCCTTGTGTTCGAGTCTCTCTGCCTTCGCTACGGGACACCGGAGGTGGACCTATTCGCCTCCCCATCCACGGCCCTACTCCCTCTGTTCCTGACTTTCTCATCCAGAACAGAGGCGGGAGGCCCGGACGCCTTCACGGAGGACTGGAACAGGTGGGGTCATCTCTACCTCTTCCCACCCCCAGCCACTTCAGTCCTCCTGAAGGCGATCCTCAAGCTGCGCACTTTCAGGGGGAGGGTTCTCCTCATAGCCCCCCGCTGGCCAGCACAGCCGTGGTTCGGAGAGTTGTCCCGGTGGTGCCCGCATCCCCTTCAGTTGGGATCGGCGTGCCTCTCCAGCACCCTGTCTGCACCACTCCAAGCGTCACTGAAACTACACGCTTGGAGTTTCTACGGGGAGTCCTCAGCAAAAGGTTCACTAGGGAGACAGTGGACAAGATGTTGAGGGCTCATCGTCAGTCTTCGGTGCGACAATACGAATCGTGCTGGAAAAGATTCCAGGACTTCTTGCGAAGACACCCCTCCAGGGTCATCTCGGAGGACACAGTCCTGGAATTCCTCACGTGGCTCGCCGATTCCACCAACAGGGCCCCGGCGACGGTGCTTGCGCATCACGCAGCCCTGTCTGATCCCCTCCTCCTGGGTTTTAACATTAAGGTTTCGGAGAGGCCTCTCTCTCTCCTGAGGATGGGGATTCGGGCGGGGACCGCACCTCACCGGGCCCAGGCACCCTCCTGGTCCCTTCATCGTGTCCTTTCCTACCTGACCTTCGAGGGGGTCCCTCTGGAGGTTTGTCACCTCCTCCAGAAAGCTCTCTTCCTGCTCGCCTTAGCTACAGGTTACAGGGCTTCTCAGTTGGCAGCCCTGACCCGTCACACAGCCTTTTCTTCAGTAACCCCTAACCTTACTTCCTTAACCATTTCCCCCTCCCCTGCTTTTCTAGCTAAGAACGAGCAGGCTGACGACAGAATTGGCCCTCTCGCAGTACCCTCGTTCCTGAGGGATGGAAATTTCCACCCCCTCTGCCCAGTCCACGCCTTTGTTGCATACGTGGAGGCGACGAGAGGGGCTTCTCCGGACCACCTCTTCTACAACTCTAGGTCCGGTAACCCTCTCTTCCCTAGGTCAATCGCTCGCCTTCTCTGCCGAGTGATAGAGAACGGGGATCCCGGACACGCCCCGAGGGCTCACAGCGTTAGGGGCGTGGCCGCCTCCCTCGCCTTCCTCAGGACTCACTCGGTGGAGAGGGTCAGGGATTTAGGGGGCTGGGCGTCCACTTCTTCCTTCAGGACGAGGTACCTGTTCCACTCGCTCTCCCCTACCCCCTGTGTGGCTATGGGTACTCCACCTCCTATTCCCCAGGTTCCCCGCGGGAGACACATGGGGGGGAGGGGCCGCCCGAAGAGAAAAGGTCGGGTGATTTAAGTCCCGTCACATCATCCCAAACCTCATCCACATCTTGTACAGCTTCATACTCATCCCCATTCTTCACGTGTACATATGGTGAAAGAGAATATATAATAAATTACATTGTTACGGAATTCTTGTGTATTCATTTTCCAAACAATTATTAACTAAGATGAGTGACAGGAGATATTATTACACAGGATATCTGGATCCTAGTGTCCTCCTTCATCCCCTTGGGATTACATTACCTGAGCGAGGGCCATAGCCCTAACTCAGAAGACTTGAATAAGGGGGGGGGGGAGGAAAAGGGGGGGGGGGGAGTATCCATGGGAACCTCCCCCCTCCTCTCCTAGACCCGAACCCTCGAGTCTACCTATAAAGACTTTATGTGTAACAATTCTGGTCTATAACAGAATGGTCTACGGTTTTATGGTATACGCTACTTCTCCCCCACCACGGCGTGTCACCTAGCCAGTGTCGGGAGGGGCGTTAGCTGCTGCCTCACCGGGCTCGGTTACCTTTCCTGCCCTCCGCTCTCAACCACTCTTAACTAGCACGTGATTGCCTCCACCTCACCTCCCACCTACCGCATCGCATGCTTAGCAACCAGCTGTACTGGTTTCACTATACCAATAATAGTGCATTTGTCGCGGCTTCTAGCCGCTTAAATTGTATTTATTGGTTTGTGAAACCAGTACAGCTTCTACTGTCCCACCCACCTCCCGATGCGGCAGACACTCACTTCTTTCTCATTGGAGTGGACGAGCGGTATTCAGCGGAGGAGGGGCTTAATACCTCACCTCACCACCTCCAGGTGGCTCCACTATCAGTACAGCGCCAGATTTGAATTTTTATTTACTTCTGATGAACGTCACGGAATTGACCCTTCCAACCCAGATTATGCCTACACGGGGCCTGGGCTTGTGAAGGGGCCTATCCTATAGCAACCAGCTGTACTGGTTTCACAAACCAATAAATACAATTTAAGCGGCTAGAAGCCGCGACAAATGCACTAATATAGTTTCGAGGTACTGAAATACCTACTACGTAAGACCTTTGATTAATTCTTATCTACTGGTGTATGTAATGGTCAGATCCGCCTACACGATAAGTATTTAATATTTACTGTACACAATAAGAAAACTTTAATGTATTAAATACTACACACCTTATGTATACATTCTTGGCGTCGTTGCTACGTATCCTTCACTACATAATCGTCGCTACACAATCATCACTACACAATCATCACTACACAATCATCTCTACACAATCATCACTACACATTCATCGCTACACATTGAGACAGAAAAGTCGTCCCCCTTGCTGACAACCTGTGAGTGAATAACTAGGGCAATCATCCAGTGTGTCCTCATTATACAACTCAGTAACTCAAAGGATTCTATAGCCTTCTAATTGGCTATGAGCCCCAATTTCCCTCTCGCCAACCTTCAACTAAGACCTCGTTAGGATGTTTACAGCAGGGCTCAGAGAGAGAGAAGAGGGAAAAAGTGGCTTTCATTTTTGTACTGAGCTGAGCATATTGGCATTGGGCCTATAGAGTGAGAGGGGGGGGGGTGGAAGGCAGGAATACTTCTTAATGGGGTAATTCCTTTTTGGTACATTGGAGTGCCTTGATTCCTCCAAAGTATGCCAGGAAACAAAAATAATGGTGTTCTGTTGCTTGGAATAGTTTGGAAGATTCAGTTGCCCCAGATTTACTAACACAAAACTTCCCCCTTAAGGACCCTGTGATCGTGTATGAGAATTGGGGGCTTCTGATTCCTCCTGTCTATGCCACGATACAAGCTCATTCCATATTGGTGGTGTTTCGTGGCAGTAATTGAAGGACTCGTTTACCTCCAATTTTTTCCGACTACATCAACACAGTGGGGTCCCTTAACGCTATGGAAGTACGAGTGGTGTCTCCTTAGTTAATTATAATCATCTAACCCTTAACTCGTGTCTGTAGTTGTTGTCTGGTATGATTAAGGGACCCCGTGCTGTGCTGTAGTTAGAAAATTAGAGCTTAGTGAGTCCTTCAAACATTGCCACGAAACACCACCATCGATATTGAAGGAGCTTGTTTCGTGGCATAGTCAGGAGAAATCAGAGCTCCACCAAGTTTGGTTCACGATCACAGGGTCCTTAATTAAAGTCGTCTGAAGTCAGTAGGAATACAGACACAAATACGACACTGTTTGAAATTGAAGGTTGAGGTGGGATTTAATCTAGGCCATTAATTGAGTGATGATTGGGGACTAGATAGCATCAATGATTATATTTGGTCCGCGTGTGTAGCAGGTATATGACACTCGAATTTATATTATTTCAGGCATTAACAGGGAGGAGATAAGGGAGTCATTGTCTATGAGTGAAATGGAGGGCTACTAATTCTTCCTCAGTATAATAATAATAATAGATTTTTTTTTTTTTTTTTTTTACAGAAGTTACGTAGACTCCAATTCGTCCACAATAAATTAATGATCCCCTTAAGGGAAGTGTTGCCATGGACGTTAATGGTGGAAAGGAACTGTGGTTGGTTACATAACTGGTTGGTGGTGAAGGGAGAGTGAATAGGTATAGTCAACCCCAGCCAACTAAGCCAAACCAAGCCAAGCCAAGCCACCTTTCTCCTCATCATTACCCTACTACAACAACAACAACAAACACAACCACACCAAAACCACCACCACCACCACCACCATTATCATTACCACCACCACCACAAATATCATCACCACCACCACCATCACCACCACCACCATCACCACCACTATCACCACCACTATCACCAATAACATCACCACCATCACCTCCGTACACACCACCACCACCATCACCTCCGTACACACCACCACCACCACCTAACTACACACACAAACATACATACATACATACATACCACCAACCAACAAATCCAACAACCACAAACTTTGACATAAGCTTTTTTCATCTCACACTCATATTCTGACCTGGCCATAAAACCCTCCTGATCCAGCCTATACTCTCTCCCCACAGCCTGTATGTTCCCTTTCTTTCGCCTTAGTCATCGCTTTATCTCCTGTTAGGCCTACTCAGATCCACCTAGCAACCTTCCTTCCCCCTCTCACCCTCCTCCTCCTCCTCCTTTTTTTTATCGACTCTACCGTATTAATAGTTTTTTGCTCTACATTAAGCCCCCATCGTTTTTCATGTTTCCGTGCTGTCACTGCCCTTCCATTCTTTGTCGTGCCATTTCATCCCTGGTTCTTACACGGGTCTGATTATGTTCGTCTCTTCGTCTTAGCTATTATTTTGCTCTTCACTTACTTTTTTCCATCCAAAATATTTAGTTTAATGTAACTTTTCTGTACTTGGGCAAGGATTCTACCCTGGTGTGTGTGCGTGTGTTGTGTGTGTCCCCTGTTCATTTTTCTGTTCATTAACCTCCATCTCTAAGTTCTTCACAGAGACACATACGAGTACACCCTCTTACCAGCCTCTTTGTTACCTGTTCCTGCGTCTCAGTTCGTCCTCCCTCACCTCACCTCATCCAGTAGTGTCTAGTGACCACGGCGCCTCACCAGCCGTCACTCTACCTTCTATAACCCGCTTCTCCCATGACGCTAACCGCTGGCTGTAATTACACCCATTCTGATGGCTTCATTGTCATCACCTCCGGGCCATCACACCAGCCAGTTCCCGCATCCCATTCAGTACACAGCTCACACACACCGCATTAAAGGACCCATTAGACTGATTAGAATGTAGGCTACAATATGCAGTGACATTTACCAATATACTGTGTGCTCATCTGCATTAAGTATACAGCCTCATACATCGTTACAACATCAAACTGTCATCTTTCATTAATGGTTATGTAATGAAGTTGAATGTCCTTCAAGCTTTATATAACTATAATTAATTTGGCGTCGTGATGTGCGAGTTGTCGTCCCACAAATCACTTGACATATTCTCCGCATCTGAACCGCTGATTTACACTGGCAGTAGAGAAAAGGAACACCATGTTAATTCGGAGGAACGTATGTTAGTATCACTGTGAACATTTTTATACATACGAAACAGAGTGTCACTCCCACAGACTTACATTGTTGTCTCGCCTCTCTATCACCTTTTTCTGGCGCTATATGACCTAGCTGTTGCGGCGACTAATATCAATCAATCAATCAATCATCAATCACAGACTTACAGCATCAACAAGAGCGTTCTGAAACGGCAAACCCTCGCCAAGGCTCAGCAATAGAACATCCAGTCAAACTGTTGGGTTGTGAAAATCTAAGGGAAAACCCACCAACAATCCACCTTCATTCTCAACACCATGAGGAAAAGTAAAGAAACGCTGTAAGGAAAAGTTAAAACATAAATATCCTGAATACAGATGTAAATCCGAATTTTTCCCAAACTTTATCACTTTCTACCAGTCACGAGGCCCAGCTTTGGTAATGTTTGTTGATAATCTGCACTTGCATAATCCTGCTAATAGGACAGACAAATAATCAAACACAAGCTAACAAACAAACAAACAGACAAACAAACCGAACCAGTCACATTACATCGTTGTTGAAGAAAACAATGACTCGCACTTATTACCAGACCAAACCTACGAGTAGAGTATCAACATGTATCATTCCGCAACAACAACAACAACAACGATACTATTACCACCACAGCTATCCTTGAAACACACTCTTACCACTCTTACGACTATTTACCTCACCACAACCCACAACCCCATTACCACCTCAACATGTATCAATCGACAACAACAACAAAGATACTGTTACCACCACATCTATCCTTCAAACACACTCTTACCACTCTTACGACTATTTACCTTACCACAACCCACAACCCCATTACCACCTCTGCTGCCATCGTACGCGAATCACCTTCACTAGTTGTCAACAGGAAGCCAGAGGGGGAAGATCGTGGGAGAAAGTGACCGAACGTGGGAATCTCTAAGGGCTCATGTGAACTACTCGCCAACCGCCACAACGGCAACGTCATTGCTTTCACACGCTAGTAATTGTCTGGCAAAACTCACCATTCGAAGGCCTCTATTTGTTTCTGGTTCGTGTTGGTTGTGTGTGTGTTTCTGGTTCATGTTGGTTGTGTGTTATGTTTCTGGTTCATGTTGGTTGCGTGTTATGTTTCTGGTTCATGTTGGTTGTGTGTGTTTCTGGTTCATGTTGGTTGTGTGTGTTTCTGGTTCATGTTGGTTGTGTGTGTGTTTCTGGTTCATGTTGGTTGTGTGTTTATGTTTCTGGTTCATGTTGGTTGTGTGTTATGTTTCTGGTTCATGTTGGTTGTGTGTTATGTTTCTGGTTCATGTTGGTTGTGTGTTATGTTTCTGGTTCATGTTGGCTGTATGTTGGTCGTCACCAGCAAATAACGTGGTTCATACAAGTTGTCCCGGGAGAGGCGTGGTGTAACAGTAATTACTGTAAGCCAGAGATATCTCTATTATCCCCTTGAGATAACTCGAGTGAGAAAATTGTTACCCTTATCGCAATTCACTCGTCACCAGCACGAATAAGTAGTAAGAATGATATGACACTATTCGTTATCTGATGATATATAATGAGATTTTTCCTTATTTAGTATATAGTGAGTTTAATTCTATTGATAAATATATAGAACTTGCTTGTTATTGGTGCAAATATTATTCAATGAAGGTCGAGGCAGAAATGAACCAGTGATGCAAACCAGTACAGGAATTGTAATGATAATACTGTCATGAACGCTATCCAGGCCGGGGCTGTTGTCTGCTGTAAGCTAGTTTACTGAACATTGCCTCCTCTGCTCTCCACATTTCTTCACCTCCTTCCCCCTTCCAGTAGTTTTTGCCCTCGTTCTGTGAAATAGCTATAATTCAGTCACTGTATTTCGTAAAAGTTACTGGTATCGTGTATTTGCTCATATGCCTCCATTAATCATTACAGTATTTGTGGGTTGAGTTTGTGTTTGGACAAATGGCCAGTATTACCATTCATTGTACTTTCATCCACAATACCCTGTGTGTTAACAGCAGCATTGCCGTTCCATATCTTAACGTTATATTGGCTTGAGAACTAGGGAGATCATCTATTTTTTAAAGACCTCACTTCACTCACTAGTTCCATCACCCCTCCAGTAGCAGTGTCGTCACTACAATACAGTGTTGATTATGAAATTGAAACTTAGTATTGAGGATGACTTTGTCCAACACTACTTGAACCAATTATTTAACAACAACATCAACAGATCCCCAACTTTCTCTCTCTCACCATCACAATCGTTGCCATCCCTCCATCATTCCCATCATAATCACCACAATAACAAGAGCATCATCCTTCCCTAGAGCCAGCTTCTCCCTTCACGGTGTGTGGAGGCAATAACTCTTGGGTTGGCTTGGTTGGCTGGCTGGCTGTCTGGCGTGGAGGTGGTGGTGGTGGTGAGGGGAGGTGGGGAAGTGGGTTGGTGATGGCCGCCCTTTCCCCCTGCTTCCCCCGCTAACAACAACACCACCACCACCACCTCCAGGGAAACTTCCTACACTAAACTTCTATCGAATTCGAGGCTCAAAGTTCCTGTATAGTGGTGGTGGTGACGACGACGATGTATCCTCTGGGTGCGGTTTCCTTTGAGGATCGTTTTTTTGTTGTTGTTGGTCTTCAATCTTCATGGGGACTTTTTCGTGACAGTACTTTTTCATGTATGTTTTCTTTGTACTCTTGATACTTAATTCTCTATAGTATAATTGTATTTTTTTGTGCGAATAACATTTTAAGTGATACGATCCACTCCCAAGATATTCATGCAGGCTACATAAATGTAGTTATATGGCAGCCATTCTGTGTCATACAAGTTAATGGACATATCTTTCGTTACTAAGATACTAAAAACACAAATACAAATGTTCATTGAGAAGTACAGTACAATACAACAGTGGGCAGACAGTCTAAACTTGGAGTGACCTGTCAACAAAGGACTAGAAGGTTAATGTTTCCTAAAAGTTGCCATCCACACGAAAGGCTACTTTTTCCACCAGAAGGGACCCATTGTGTGGGTACTCTGGGGGCCAGAATTGGAGGAGTTCCCATAAGCAGGTAGAAGACCCAAGGGACTCCGTTAGGGTTGTGTTGAGGTAGAAAAAGTAGACGGAAGGGGATCACAAACAGAAGATCACAAACGAAAGATTTCAGAAAGCAAGTTGGAATCTTGCTGGTCCTTATGAGGTTCTGTATGGTTCCGGTTCTATTAAAAATTATATACGAATTTGAAGATAATGACGGTGAAGCAGTAGTCTTTCTCTCACCAACTACTTCCTTCCTTCACTCAGAAATGGACTAAAAAATGATATACCACATACTAAAGAAAAAACTAGTATGGATTCTAACAGGAAAGACTGAGATGAGATTATACTGTACAAGCTGTCCATGTTGTAGTGTACTGACAACAGCTGTGAGGGAATTTACAGTATAAAATTATTGTAAACTTTTTGGAAACACTGTAGTATTCATTTCCAGTAAAGCAACGCATCATGCTCAATTCTGTTTTGCAAGAGATTAGGAAATGTTATGTCATGTGTTTTCCAGGATATATCATTGTAAGACGACTTTTGAATAGCACCATATTATAACATCATAACACCAGTGTGCTACAGGTTACTATCAAAGACAAAAGTCGTGTCGTGAAATCTGGTGAAAATATATGGTAGAGGACTAAACATACTGGGCCTAAACGTTACTATGGTTGGACTTTCAATGTGTTTCACAAGTTATATTAAATCATTGGACTAGACACTGACACGAGTTTTGTCTTTGATAGTACATAATATATTATATACAGTACAATGTTGCTTCATCAAAATCCTGATTGGGACAGCTTTGGTCTTTTAAAAATATTGATCTTCTCACTGTATGCATCATAATATCACTAGTGAATTAATAATAAGCAATATCTCTTTATACACAAACCAGGGCATGCATTACATTGCTTCTCCCTGCATGAATTCTGACAGGTACAGCCACAATCAAATATCCACCGATACTATCGTTCCATCGTAATAAATATCTTGGTATTAAAGAACAACACATGTATGATTTTGCAGCACCTCATAATAATAATTGAGGGGGTTGAGTTGACGTAAGGTGTCGTTGTATGATTATATTTTGATATGATATTAATTTATTTGCACGATGAAAGGAAAGTGTCGGTGGTTACTTGATTCACGTGGCTGGACCTGATTCACAAACAATGCCGACACATAATCTATCAGTACAAAACATCGGTCACACCTTCTAAAATGCCCACATCCAAGAATTAGAATTAGGAGACGTGCATATAATTTAACCCTTCTACTTATTTCATGTCGCAAAATTCCTTCTTTGTTATATTTGCAAGCGTACGTCAACCATATAGTAAATATATTTGTATGCTTATGCGCCTCTCCATACAAGTTACATTGAGCGATGGGCAGTCTGGCGCGGGGTCTCTGGAGGGTAATAAGATGTTTCTGTGTTGACACTGAGCCGGCGTAGGATTAATGGCTCTAATTTATCCCCTTTACAGCTGTGGTTCCCTACGTGTTGCACAGGTTAGACCGAGACCAGGGAACGAAAGAGGATGATGGCGTGGGGTCGCTAGGTAGGTAGGTAGGTAGGCAGGTGGGTAGGTAAGTAGGTTGGTAGGTGGGTAAGTAGCAGGTTGATAGGAGGGTGGGTGGGTAGGTAGGTAGGCAGGTAGGTGGGTGGGTAGGTAGGTAGGTAGGTAGGCAGTTGGGTAAGTATAAGGAGGTAGGTAGGTGGGTAAGAAGGGAGGTGGTTAGAGAGGTAGTTAGTTGTGTAAGTAGACATGAGAGTAGGTAGGTTGACAGGTAGGTATGTAGGTGGATGGGGAGACGGTAGGGAGGTGGGTGGGTGGGTAAGCAAGTAGGTAGGTGGGTGGGGAAGTAAGTAAGTAAGTAGGTAGGTAGGTAGGTAGGTAGACTGGAGGAGAGTGGGCGTGAGGAAAATGAGGCATGAGAGATTATAAGTGAGAGGGGAAGGTGAGAGAGAGAGAGAGAGAGAGAGAGAGAGAGAGAGAGAGAGCGTGTGGGAGTGAGGGAAGTGGGAGTCGTGATGTGGGAGGGAGGGAGGGAGTGAGGGAGAGTATAAGAGGCGCCGAGATGACTTGTTGGTTTCTTCCATGTTCCACACCGAATAAAGAAAGTTAGTTAGACTGCTGGTTAAAATGGTAAAGGGAGATAGATTCTTTTGTTGGTGAATTAGGTGGTCTGTGATTCCTCTAAACTATACCACGAAACAGATCCCCTATTAGTACCATTGAGGGCGTCTGTTTTCTAGTACAGTTAGGAGGAATCATTAGCCTTCCAATTTATCAACAAGAGATGTTTCCCTTATTTATATTACAATTCTTTTTCACGCACATAACAACTTCACCGTCGCAAATAACAGACGAGTTAGTTTGTATAAGCTGACAATAACTGATAACCATAGGAGTTATAATGGGTACCACCTCAAGTAGTTAATATTTTTATGTAGAGTTTATGTAGAGTTTTTATATTGTAGAGTTATAATTTGATTTGGCGATGCTGATCTGAAAGGGACAACCATAGGACATCGGAGAGTTGATTGATTGATTGATTGATATTAGGCGCCGCAACAGCGAGGTCATATAGGGCCAGAAAAATGTGATTGAGAGGTGAGACAGCAAGCAGGAAGGAAATGGAAAGAAATCATCAGAGAGTTACAGGACCTTGTTATTATGTAGGGAAAATAATGCTGGAGGAAATGTATATACTGTATATTATTGTCTCTTCTTTACACCTTTCATGATGTTGCCCGGAGTACAGTGAGTTGTGTGTGGTATTCGATCAGTTTTTGTCATGTGTGATGTATACCGTAATCATGTGACGGGCTGCGTGTGTGGGTGTGTGAATTTGTGTGTATGTTTTGTGAGTGTGGGTGTGTGAGTGTGTGAATTTGTGTGTATGTTTTGTGAGTGTGGGTGTGGGTGTGCCAGTTGTCTGTGTGGGTGTGTGAATTTGTGTGTATGTTTTGTGTGTGTGTGGGTGTGCCAGTTGTCTGTGTATATGTTTTGTGTATATGGGAAGTTGCATGTGTGTATGTATGTGTGCTTGTTTGTAGTGTGGAAGTGAGCGGCTGCAAGGAGCGTCCACACGATACAAAATACACACCACCGTCTGGATATGCCTGGAAGCGCAAGCAACACCAAGCAGAACGACAGAGGCAGGCCGCTAGAGACCCGTTAAGAGTACGTCAGTCAGGCAGGCAGGCAGGGTGCTCGTCGAACCCCATGCAGCAGGTAAGAAGAACTTCCTGCAACGGTCACCACCACACACCACCTATACTGGACACTCACCGGTCATTGCTTTTATACTGGCAGGATGGGAAAGGGCAGTAGAAGGATGATAAAGGGTGGTCCAGTATACTATCTTGTTTGTGTTAAGGTAGGGGTAACTGTACTTTTGGTGTTGTGGTTTGTAGTAAAGAGATAATTTGTTTGTGGAATTGTAAAACCATCTGTCCTAACTGTGTGACGATTGTTCGAACTCTCTTGCTTGTGTGATGGTTTACTGTTTTCCTTATAAAATAATAACGATGCATGGCAAACCACAGTCTTTGTTAATAGGCACTTAAGCAACAGTGGAAGATATGTTACAGCATTGGCAGCTAATTTTACCTTCACTTTGCTGTCCTGAGTCTACAAAAATCATGATTCGTAGTTCTATTATCTGACAACAACCCAAACTCATTCTACTTGTGATTCCAGTTTACCCCGCCCAGATCTGACCCTCTCCTTCCAGCCCCCTTCCTCCCACTAAACCTAAACCTGTAACACTCTATTCATCCCTTACCCACCATACCCACACCACACCCACCCTCCACAATGTAACCTGACCCTCCCAGTCATACCCACCCAGGCCTGTTTCACCCTAACCTGACCCTGTGCTCCATACTTTGCTTACCTAAACCCTACCCACCCCAACCTGAGCCTCTCAAACATTTCCCACCCGTCACCTCCACCCTAGCTTGACCCTGTGCATTTTACCCCACCCGAACCTTATCCACTCATACCTGACCCTCTACCCTATAACAGGCTAATATTTGGAACACCCTATACCCTATAACCCACACCCAGGCTAAACTCTACCCACCCCAACATGACCCTATATTCCACATTCATATCAAACTCTGTGCCCACCCTAACATGACCCTCAATACCTCACACCCAGGGGGAACCTTGCCATCCCTTTTGTGTCCCCTCCCCCTCGCCTCACCCCTCACACACCCTCCCATCCCTGTTGTTCCCCTCCTCACCCCTCACACACCCTCCCATCCCTGTTATCTTCCCCCTTACCCTTCACACACCCTCCCATCCCTGTTGTCTTCCCCCTTCCACCTCACCCCTCACAGACCGTCCCATCCCTGTTGTTCCCCTCCTCCCCCTCCACCCCCCGCCTCACCCCTCACACACACACCCTCCCATCCCTGTTATCTTCCCCCTTCCACCTCACCCCTCACACACCACACTCTCCCATCCCTGTTGTTCCCCTCTTCCCCCTCCACCCCCTCCGTCTCACCCCTCACACACCACACTCTCCCATCCTTGTTGTTCCCCTCCACCCCCTCCGTCTCACCCTTCACACAATAGAGCTTCATCCCCAGGACGTGCGGTTAGGAGGAGGTGGGTTTTGTCACGCACGCCTGGGAATTTATCGTTATATTACGTCTCATGTTGTTAGTGCACGCCATGTCTGTCGTGGGAGGCAAATGTATTCATGGCTAAAAAACTGTTTTATTTATATCTTACCCGAGAAACTATGACGCGACAGACAAATATGCTGATTGTTTTATAAAGTGAATTCAAGGCTCGCATTGTTTATTTCCACTATCACCACCAAGCCCCGTTTTAATAAAATAATTACATTCAATAAACAACCCACTTGTATCTAACGTCATGTACAGCTGTTCTTGCTGACCATAATGTGATGTACTAAGCACTGTGGTTTAGTTCCGTAGTAAGAAATGACTCCAAGTATATAATGTAAGGTGGAGGAATGAACAATACTGTCTTACAAGGGAGTGTTGTAACGGCATAATATTTAGAGAGTAGAAAATGAAAGTAAAGAGAAAGTGGCATACAACCTTGTAGAGGTCACCTGTTTGGCTACCACTTGCATAATACCATAACTTTATGTGTGTAAGAAGAGGTATAATTTAAACAGTACATGGCTTCCGTATTAAGATCTCGTTTATTTGCCAAGCATATTTCTAAAGAGACTCGTGTCTCAGACGGTGTGGAGTCACTCATCTCGTACATAAATCAAATAGAGACTTATTGTGTTCCAAATATTAGCTTGTTCTATTAAATAGTTTATTGGTACAGCAATAAGTACAAGTACGATAGCTACATGAACTGTACATGTACAAAACCTGTAGAGAACCAATATCCAATTAATTACAAACTGAAAGTTCCTAGGACTAGTTTACATTTAACGATTGCCAAAAAAGAAATTTAATATCATGAATATATTTACATTACATGTAGTCGTTTTCTAAAGACCACCAGCAAACTGAGCCACAGTTTGAGTCCAGAATGTCAACATCAAGAGCAAGAAGTAAATAATCGAGTGTCGGTCTCCCTCCTGGCCTGCACTGCTGGGGATGTCGGCAAGAAAGTGACCTTATGTGGATGAGAAAATCTCCTGGTGCAACCTTTACCGTGCGCTCTACTTGTCTGGCTGTGGGAGAAAGGTTAAAGTTTCAACAAAGAGAAGGAGTGGGAAGGGGAGGAGGAGGAGGAGGAGGAGGAGGAGGAGGAGGATAAGGAAAGGAATCATGGGAAGGGAAGGTGACTGAGACGAAAGAGCAAGAACGTTATTAATACAATACGTCAATTCTGGAGAGAGAACACTAGTGAAATAGAAACGAGAGGTGGGAAAAATAGATGGCAAGACACGCAGGGAGAGAAAGGGGAATTATAGGCTAAATCATAGAAAAGAAAAGATAAAAGTTGCGAACGTTATATACACAGTGGAATGCTATGTAGAAAAAGGTGATAACTTTGTACCGGAAGAAGTAATTTTAGCGCTGCTGTCAATAAAACACTTGGTGGGTTTATTTCCTCAACACACACACACACACACACACACACACAGTCTTCTTACGCATCTTCATTCTACCCTCCCTTCTCCTCCTCATCTTCCTCTTCCTCCTCTTCCTTTCTTCTCATCCTCATCTTCCTCTTTTTTCTCCTCCTCATCTTCTTCTTTTTTCTCCTCCTCCTTTCTTCTCATCTTCCTCTTCCTCCTCTTCCTTTTCCTCATTCTTCTTTCTCCTCCTCCTCCTCTTCCTTCTCATCCTCCTTCTCATCATCATCATCCTCTTCCTTCTCTTCCTCCTTCCTTCATCCTAGTCTTCTTATCCTCTTCCTCCTCCTCCTTCTTTCTCCTCCTCCTTCTTTCTCCTCCTCCTCCTCCTCCTCCTCCTCCTCCTCCTCCTTTCTCATCCTCGTCTTCTTATCCTCTTCCTCCTCCTTCTTTTACAAGTTCGTTCTGTCTCCTGTGTATTCCACCAATAGTCTTTTGTATACCACTAGGAGAAAGAGGAAGAGGAGAAGGAAGTGGAGGGAAAGAGAAGAGAGGAATGAACAAAATGAAGATGTTAAAAATTAGGAGGAGGAAAAGAAAGAAGTAAGAATGGAAGATGAGGAGAAATAGAGGAGGAGGAGGAAAGGAAAAGGAAAAAGAGAGTTGGGGGAAGAGGAGAAAAAGGAGGAGGAAGAAATGAAAAGGAAAAAGAAAGTTGGGGGAAGAGGAGAAAAAGGAGGAGGAGGAAAACAAAAGGAAGAAGTAAGATGTGGAGGAGGAAAAAAATTAGAAGGAGGAGGAAAGGAAAATGAAGAAGTAAGATGTGGAAGAGGAAAAAAATTAGAAGAAGATGTGGAAGAGAAAAAAATTAGGAGGAGATGGAAAGAGGAGCAGAAGTAGAAGGAGGAGG
>JAWQEG010008501.1:0-19815 GCA_033782935.1 Petrolisthes cinctipes
GTTAAAAAATTGGTGTAGTGATGAAGTCGTGAGGCTGTTGGTGGATGTTGAGGAAGTGGTATAGTAATGATGGTGGAGGTGGTGGGGAAGTTAAGGAAGTAATATTAATGGTGGTAGACGTGGTGGAGGAAGTGGAGTAGTGATGGAGGAAGTCAGGGTGGTAGAAGTGGTGGAGGAAGTGGAGTAGTGATGGAGGAAGTCAGGGTGGTAGACTTGGTAGTGGTGGTGGAGGAAGTGGAGTAGTGATGGAGGAAGTCATGGTGGTGGTGGAGGAAGTGGAGTAGTGATAGAGGAAGTCAGGGTGGTAGACTTGGTGATGGTGGAGGTTGAGGAAGTGGAGTAGTGATGGAGGAAGTGGAGTAGTGATGGAGGAAGTCAGGGTGGTAGACGTGGTGGTGGTGGTGGAGGAAGTAGAGTAGTGATGGAGGAAGTCATGGTGGTGGTGGTGGTGGAGACAGGTGCCTGAGGGTCCAGTATACCTGTACTAAGTGTGTCACAGGACGACCGCACGCATACCTCACATTCCCGCACTCCCCCACCCTCACTACACACACACACACACACACACACACACACACATACACACACACACACACACACACACACACACACACACACACACACTCACACACACACACACACACACACACACACACACACACACACACACACACACACACACACACACACACACACCCTCACTACACACACACACACACACACACACACACACACTGTTATTTACATACGCATTTATCAAACCTTGAATTTTCTCATATATAATGTACTCCCATACCCTCACTGTTCACACATACACACACACACACATACACATTTAGCAAACACAGTCATGTAACTCCCCTCACACGTACTACACACACGCAAATATACTTTTTTTCTTTCGTAACGCCGGAGTTGCATTCTCGTGCGAAATCACATTCACCACAATGTGTCACGATTTAGCACAGTTACTGACACACACTTGTATCACTGCTCTAAGGTACAGCCACGACTAATATTCCTAGATCTTGTGAATGAAAGTGAACCATTTGAGTTTACATAATAAACCATTATTACAGATACCAACAGTAATAGTGTCCCAATATTTATCGAGGACGTTTTATTCGAAGTTGTTGCAGGACTATTGGGTGTGACTGTACACCGCTAGGCTCGCTCCTCACGTACCGTACATTTGCCTTCATTTTCTTCACAAACTCTTCAGCATCCATGTGGTAAAGGATTTATCTGTGGATGAAGAAAGATGATGCTATTTTCTAAATTTATCATCAGTTAAGGGAATATTTATAGCAGGAAAATTGGATGGCTCTTGATTCCTCCAGACTTTGCCAGGAAACGAAGGACCTCATAGTTAAAAATAAGGTATCCGTTTCGTTTCATAGTTTGGAAAAATCATCAGGCCTCAAATTTAACCATAGGTGAGTATCCCCTTATATGAGCCTTCACTACGCGCTGTAATATTATATAAACATCAATAGGCATACCACAAGTGCTCCGAGGGATACTAGTTGAGGCGATAGAACGTTCCCTTAACTACCTTCCGTGGTTGGTGTCGTTTAGTGTCGATGTGTGTATTGTGTGGCTCATATTGGCAATTAGTTTCTTTTTTATTTCGGACTTTTGTTTCTGTGTAGGTGTAGGTGTGTGTGTATTCATGCCTATGTGTAATTATTCCTGTCTGTATCTTTCCGTGTCTGTATAAGCGTTTTACATAATATAAAATTTATTTGTATGTTCATTTGTTTTATGCTTGTATTTAAATCTCAGCCACTACTTGTGTTATATATGTTTTAAGCTACTGGCAGTCAGTATTCTTGATTGTATAACATCTGTTTTCCTCTGTATGTCCCACGTATACCACCCTCCCTATTTCTGTTTTTTTTTTTTTTTTTATTATTATTATTATTATTATTATTATTTTCTTTTTTTTTTTTTTCTTGTTATCTGTCTTCTTATTTCCGTGTATCTCTTTGTCTTCTTCGCGTCCTTCCTGGTGGATTTACCTGTTTCACTTTGCACTTCACTCGTACAGAATTGATTTACACACAGTCACTCACAGACACTATCATTTCAAGCCATTGCTGTCACACACACACACACACACACACACACACACACACACACACACACACACACACACACAGTCTTTCATTCACATTCATACAAGTGCACCCACGCCCACATTTGTTTACTCTTATGGATTTGCTCATAAATACCTACCTACACGCCCGTTTATTATTACATTATTCCAGTCTCCCCTACATACGATTCCTTACACACACACACACACACACACACACACACACACACACGTTCACATGTTTCAATCTTATATACTTGAAGTTCTGAAGGGGCCACGTAAGAATCAAAACAATCACGAAACAAAAAAATAGAAAGAAAGAAAGATAAAGTCCACTCGTGCGTGAGTTGTGAAATGCTGAGGGTTGAGTGCGTGCGTGAGCCGGGGTCCTTCGTGTCAGGAGTTGCGTGCGTGTGTGTAGACCCTTTGAGAGTTGCGTGCTTGCGTGTAGACCCTTTGAGAGGAGAGTAATATATTTATCTTGTTGGTGAATTGCTGGCCTCTTGAGTCCTACAAACCATGCCAAGGAAACAGACTAGACTATACCCCAGTGTTACAAATAGGAGATATTATGCTTCGTGGTACGGTTTGGTGGAATCTGTTGCCTTCCAATTTACCATCATGAGAGTTATAATTCCTTAATTGAGTGAGTTAGGGTAGGCAGTGTGGGTGGGGGGGGGGGAGGGGGATGTAGGGGTAATGGATAGCGTGAGGAAGTGTGATTGGAACAGCAAAAGCTAACGCGTGTCAGTTAAATAATGCGTAGTTGTGAAATAAATAATGAGAGAGAGAGAGAGAGAGAGAGAGGAGAGAGAAGAGAGAGAGAGAGAGAGAGAGAGAGAGAGAGAGAAACTTATAGATGTGTGTGTGTGTGAACCATTTTATCACAAACAAGTGCTCTTTTATCTATTCTTGGTGACGCGTAACGAGATGCTTTTGACGTGTACAAATTATACAATGTGACGTATGGAGGAATACGTGTTTACAGAGTGATTGATAACGAAATGGACATTCTTGGTTAAATAAAATCTTGAATTTCTTCTTTTGTAATCACCAGTTTTGAGATATTAGATTCTCATAACACCATCGTTTGTAATTACCAGTTTTGAGATGATAAATTCTTGAAACACCTTTTTTTGTAATTACCAGTTTCGAGATGATAAATTCTTGTAACACCTTCTTTTGTAATTACCGGTACCAGTTTTAGATGATAAATACTTGTAACACCTTTTTTTGTAATTACCAGTTTTGAGATGATAAATTCTTGTAACACCTTTTGTACTCACCCTGTATACTCGTTCCTCGTCGATACAGATAGAGTGATTGGTAATACAGAGGGGTAATACCTTGTTTGGTGAGGCTCCAGAGTCTTGACGTTGATGGGGCCCCTGGAGTGAGATCTTGAAGTGAGGGGCGTGGCTGGTAGAACGCGTGGTGACTGTGTGAGGAGGAGTGGGATAGGGAGGGGAAGGTAGGGAATCAGGGGTGTGTGGAGGGGGTAGGGGGAGGAGTGGAGAAGGGTAGGGGTAGGAGTGGAGAGGCATGCAGGGTGTATGGTGTATGGGAGAGGTATAAGGGAAAGAGGTACGGTATGAGAGAGGAGGTTGAGTGGCGATAGCGACAATGTATGAGATAAGATAATGTTTTTACTGATGGAATGAGCGTTGTAATAATCTTATCTAGAACGGGTGCAATTTGTGTGTGTGTGTGTGTGTGTGTGTGACTGTCAGGATATGGAAGGATTAGATCACGACAGGTACCGGCTATTACCGTTATGTTATGACTGGTTGACCTCACTTTCAAGTTATACACCTACAGCGCCGTTTTACGAAAGCGCGGATTGGCATATCAAAAGCGCGGCGGGTCATCATTGAAAGCGCGGATATATTTCTATCAAAAGCGCGGCTGAGTGGGAGTATTTTCACTCACATGAAAGTCCGCTTGTGTAGCAGTTCTTTAATGATCGTTCACCTCTTCCATTAGCCAGACGCTATCATCTGTTGCCCCCTGCTTACCACGGGGATTTTGAAGGATTTTGTTTTTTTGTTCTTTATTCATCGCGTTTTTCACTCCTCTCAAAGTTACATGTTTGTTCTTGCTGGGAATCGGTTACCTAAACACTTCATGTAATTGTGTCGGTTTAATTCCCCAGAGATAAATTTGTTGTATTGTGCCATGGCATATTCTGTCCTGTCTCGTTCAACTTTCCGTGTAGTTGCTGGTTTACCGATACTCCTGATCTTAATATAAGTAGCAGTCTGGAGCTTTCCTAGTACATCCATGAACACAAATATAGATGGATGGGATGTATAAAATTGCTCATTGAAATGAGCATGAAAAGATTCAGCTTCACTTGTGTACGTAGTTGTTGTCTTTCAAGTTTTCGTTCATCCTTGTCATGGTTATGTTCCAATTGTACCGGAACAATGGCAGTCATGGTGCTGTCTGTTTTAAGTCTACCTTTACATTTCTTGTTGGTACATCTCCAAGATATATATCCATCCATCAATGTACTGTCCACTCTGTATATATACCCATCGAGCATCAAACATTTCTTGCCTTTGTTTGTCTGGGAAATTGTAAACTCCATAGCAGAAACTTATGACAAAACTCCGGAAGCACTGGACTCGGCGGACTGACTGGGCACCGTGGGCGCTCCTACAACTGTGAACACCTTGTAACGGTGTAAACACGAGACCACCGAGACAGACACTCGCGCTGGTCTCAGTTAACACCGTGTGAAGCATTATGACACACCGAATGATACTTAATGACATAGGGAGCGAATGGGATTAACCTTGCCGCGCATTTGATAATGGTTTATTGGTGAGGTTCCAACGCGGTCACTTTTCGAATCCGCGCTTTTGATATACGCCCACCTACAGGGCAGTCAGTGTCTTGTGTCAGCTTCTGTGCCAACTCTCCTCCCCATTCTCCCAGTTTTCCCCTCCCTCCTACTTTCCATCCATTTGCTCTTGCTTATAGACTTATACTCCTTTATCTCTAATTCCGCTCATACCCTCTCATCCTCTTCCTCTCTCTTCCTCTTCCTCTCTCTTTCTCTTCCTCTCTCTTCCTCTTCCTCTTTCTTTCTCTTCCTCTCTTTCTCTTCCTCTTCCTCTCTCTTTCTCTTCCTCTCTTTTTCTCTTCCTGTCTCTTCCTCTTCCTGTCTCTTCCTCACCAATCTCACAAGTACTCTTTCTTTGATCTCCTATTTCCTCTTCTCTTGACCCTTCCCGATAAAAAAGTATAGTGAGGACTTTGTAAGGAGTCAGTGACAGATGGTCACTTGACTACATTTTCATTATTCTTCCTACTGGTTAGCTGAGGTTTTCATTTGGCCATAATTATGATCTCGCTGTGACTGGTGTGTTATACCTGTGTGTTTTGTCAGTGTGTTTATGTAACTTTTCGTGCCGTCCTCCTTCCCCCCCCCCCTCTATCACTCTGTCCTCCCTCTCCACTTCATTTCTGTCGAACTATCCAGCAATTTGTATACTTCCTCTTTCTCCGTTCTCTTCCTCCTCCTCCTCTTCTTTCTTCCTCTTCTTTCTTCCTCTTCTTAATTCCTTTTCTTCCTCCTTCCTCTTCTTCCTTCCTCTTCTTCCTCCTCCGATCTGACAAGTCACCTTCCTTGCCCATTAACGATATGAGATAAAACTTACCTGTCACCTCTTACCCAGTCTTGCCCCTCCCCCATTGTCTCACCCTTCACTTCTTCCGTCCTATCCCTCCCCACTGTCAATGCCTTCCCCGTTACTTTCCTTCTATCCCTTCCTCACTAGTGTCACTCCCATCAACCCAAGTCATCTCTCATTGCTTCCCCCATCACCCCTCCCTTCCACCTCCCACCCTCTACCCCCTATGCTGTGTTCGCCCCCCGCCATCTCTCTTCTTTCACCCCTCATGTCACCCCCACCACCGTCCCCTCAGTTACCACTTCACCTCCCATCCCCCCCCCCACCCCTTCCCTACCCCTTCCCTACCCACCATGCTTTGCTCTCACCTGTATGTAGCCTCAGGTAGAGGACGAGATGACCCTTAATTAAAAGCTGCATGGGGTCGACTTTTCTCTTGTGTTGTTAGTATATCTCTCTCTCTATTTAATTATCTTTCTCTGTCCTCTTTACATTTACTATTATACAACTGAAATATGTATAAAAAGATAATGTTTATGTTAGGGAACTACGATATATCAAGTATCGTTGGTGTGGAATTTGAAGATACGTGATGTGTTTTTTAGTAGAAACGGAGATTGAAGGGGTTGTGATGGAATGTGTTGTTGTTGTGTGTGTGTAGGAAAAACTTCAAGTGTAGAGCATAACGTAGGATATAAAAGGATAATAAAACATATGATATGAATTATGATACACGTATGATTATTAAATTTTTGTGTTTAGGATGAACGTGGACGTGGAATGTAAAATGAAAGTGGAAATATATGCATACATAATGTGTGGAATTTCGTCAGCATGTGGAGAAAAAAATATGGAGTTTGAATGCGACGAATGTGGAGGTGGAACGGAAAGGAAGGAACAAGAACAATATAAACAGCGGTGTGGAATTTTGCATGAAGAAATTGTAGTGAATGTAAATGATGATTGAATAATAGGGAATTTAACAATACTAAAACTAAAAGAGAAAACGGAGTGATGAAAAAGAAGAAGAAGAAAGGTTAGCAAATAATAACACTTGGTATAAAGGATAATATCAACAATCCGTTATTTCGAGGTTGTCCGTAATTTCAAGGTACTCGGGTATACTCAAGTGTAAGAGTCGTCAATTTAGCGTTGTTGTAGCGAAACAGGTAACTTTGTAACTGTAATTTTAGAACCTTGGAACTTGAAAAAGAGGACCAGGTTAACAAAAATAATGGTGGCTTGTTGCTTGGAATAATTTAGGGTTGCCTTCAAAGTGATAACTCAACAGGCTACGTAAACAGCCATCAAACTGTAAGGGATAATATTTTGTGTATGATAATAATAATGTGCAGGCGTGAGGCGGGGCGGTTTCCCTCTTCCCTCCCTGACTGCCTCCCTCCTTGCTTTGTCGTGAGAGATCAAGGTTATTTCTTACAAACACCCCTTGCAGAATGTGGAGTAAGGTGTGGCTGGTGTGGTGTGGCGGGGGGTGTGGGGTGTGGTATCAGTGTGTTGTTCAAAAGGGGTATTCCATGCTGTGATGTGGTTGGGGTGGGTACTATTGTTAGAAAGATGGTGTGATGTGGTATTGGTATGGTGTAGTATCAGACAGCTGGGGGTATGGTATGGTGTGATGTAGGAATAGTGTTGTGTTGTTTGAAGGGGTGTGGTGTGGTATGAAGGGTTTGATGAATATTGGAATATGGTATGGTGTGAAGAAATGTGATGTGTTACAGTGTGGTGTACAGGGTGTTGAATATTATGATGTGGTGTGAAAGGGCGTGGTGTTACTGGAAGGGGTGATTTAGGGTTTTGTGTGGGATGGGAGTGATGTGTTGTGTAAGGAGGCTGTATAGTGTTTGGGTGAGATGTGATATTGTGTGTGTATGTAAATATTATTGTGTTAGGCTATGCGAGGATGCTGGTGTGTGTGTGTGTGTGTGTGTGTGTGTGTGTGTGTGTGTGTGTGTGTGTGTTTTGTAGTATCATGTGTATATGCATTGTGCAAGTGTAAATATTATGATATGTGAGGGGCGGGGTGTTATGGTATGATAGAGCTGGCTTGGTTGTAATAGCCTCGTTGCAGATGTTGTGTTGCTGTGTGTGTGATGGCTGGCAGGATGTTGATGATAATTTTATATACAGTACACTAGCAGCAGAGAGACGAAAAACAAGTACACTATCTCCAACATTAATTCACTTCAAGACTTCGTGCCTGGTGGGGGTCTGTCTGGTTGGTTGAATTTGGATGCTGTATTCTGAGTCTGTCTCCTCCAAGTAAACAACCTCGGTAATTGGATAGACGAAACACATCACTAAGTGCATTGTTACAGCACTTGGTTTGTATTGTGGAGACGTGAGTTTGAGGTTAAATTCTGATACTTGGAAAAGAGAGAAATATTTAGATATTTAATAGGTATAATACGGAAGGAGAAGGGCAGAGAAGAGGAAGAGAAGAGATTATACCATAAGAGAGATGAAGGAATAGGAGAGCAGAATGTTTATATGGTGGAAAGAGAGACTGAGAAGAGCGTTGACGAGGCGAAAAGAGAAAGAGAGGTTTATTACGGTGTAGGAGGAGAGGTAGAGAAGAAGGTACCGTACATGAGGTGGGTGGTAAGGGGGGGGGGGGAGAGAGACGACTTGGGGTATAGAGACAACGTGCCCCACCCTTCCCCCTCTACTGTATGTGTGTGCTAAGCGGTACCCAGGGCAATACAACCGAACTCTCCCACGGGTATAGTTCAATCTTTGTTTATATTTGTGACGTCACAACATGGCCGCCTCATGTCCCTCTTGCCCCTCACCCCCGCTTCTCTCTCTCTCTCTCTCTCTCTCTCTCTCTCTCTCTCTCTCTCTCTCTCTCTCTCTCTCTCTCTCTCTCTCTCTCTCTCTCTCTCTCTCTCTCTCTCTCTCTCTCTCTCTCTCTCTCTCTCTCTCTCTCTCTCTCTCTCTCTCTCTCTCATTATATAACCATCATGCACTACACAAATTTTTACACTGTCATGCATAATTAACTTTACGCTCTATTTATCTTTTACAACTGCCTTCCAACCTCTCCACTTGTACCGTACCTCTCCCATCCACTCTCGTTCCTTACTCATTCCGAACCCCAAACTCCTAACACACACACACACACACACACACTGTACACTCTCACCCTCCAGCTCCCCTATATACCCTTTCCTTAACTCGCTCCCTGCCATCCATCCATCCATCCAACTCCCCCATTCTCCCTGCTAACCATCCACTCTCCCTGATAAGCCAGCCATCCACACTCCCACTCTCCTTGCTAAGCCATCCACACTGCCACTCTCCCTGCTAAGCCATCAACACTCCCACTCTCCCTGCTAAGCCATCCACACTCCCACTCTCCTTGTTAGCCACTCTCCTTGTTAGCCATCCTCTCTCCCACTTTCCATCATTTCTACTTTACTCTCCTTCCCTCAATGGACCTACTGGCTTCTCTGTCCACAAACATTGCCTTGCGAGTGTAAACAACGGGACTTTGGTGAGGAAACAACGCTGAGATCTATGGATATGGGGATAACACACACACACACACACACACACACACACACACACACACACACACACACACACACACACACACACACACACACACACACACACACACACACACACACACACACACACACACACACACACACACACACACACACACACACACACACACACACGAGACAGGAGATAAAGCAGGGATATGAGGGAAATCGAAGGGAAGGCAAGGTAGTACATGGATGATGGAGACTGGCAGGGGGAAAAGGGTGGGAAAGGAAAAGGCAGGGGTAGTGGAGATAGGCAGAGGGACATGGAGGGAAAGGAAGGGACAGGGATGGGTGGCTGGGGGGATAGTGAGGGAGTGATTGATTGATTGATTGAGATAATTTTAGGCGCCGCAACAGCGAGGGCATAATTATATCCCCAGGAGAAGGTGATAAAGAGGTGAGACAGTAAGAAGGAAGAAAATAGAAAGAAAAGAGGTACAGTTGATGAACTGAAAAGGAGTAGCTGGGAACGAAGGGGCGCCAAAACCCTTAAACAATTGCCCACATCACACAGGCAATACCCTCCTACGGGGGATAGTGAGAGGACTAAAGGGAAAAGGAAAGGGTAGGGTCAGGGGGAGCCAGGCAGGAAGGGGAGGGAAGGGACAAGGAGAAGGGACAGGGGTAGGCAGGAAGGGAAGAGGCGTCAAAGGGACATCAACCCTTTACTGACAGACAGACAGACAAGTGCAGGAGGAGACAAAATAAATAAATATATATACCCACTCAAGACAGTCCATGTTCTTGTGCTGTTAGTTTATTGATACCCGTGAGAAACACACACACACACACACACACACACACACACACACACACACACACACACACACAACCTGTCCGTGTGAGTGGCTGTTTCCGACAGTGATAAAAGACTCATTGCTTGGTTAGAATGCATACGTCGCAACTGTCCTAAGGTTCAGAGCCGCAATTTACATTCTCATTCCCGGGAGACTTACACTGGGTGTGCTGTGAAATCTTGTCTCTTTGGTATGATGATGGACTTTGAGAATAGACTTTGAAAATAATAATTATCCGGAAGAATACGCACTTGGTATGATGATGGACTTTGAGAATAATAAATGTCCGGAATAAGACGTGACTATTTCTTCTGAACGTCATATTCCTGGTTTACAGTCAGATAGAAGATAGGATAACGTCTCATTCACGACGATAGTAATCTCAAACAACACCATAAAACCAGAAAGACAACACACAAGTTTAGACCAACACTGTACTACCGGAAGATGTCCAGACGTCCCTAGTCTTTAACGTCCCTATATAGGAAGTGTCACACGAGCACTTTTATACCTGTCCTCAGTGACTTTTACGAGGGCCTTCCTTTTTTGTGGGAGAAATGGAGGGCTACCGATTCTTATCAACTTGCCTATGGTACAAAACAGACTTCCACACTCGTGTACTGAAACACTTGTCTGTTTCTTGGCAAATTTACTTTTGTCTTGACTATTCTACCACCACTACCATCACGGACCCTTTCACAAGCTGCTGCTGCCATTGTTTATGTCTACAGGGAAGTCACACAGGAGCCTTGACAGAACCATCCGCTGCCCTCTTTCCTCTTCCCTCTTTCCTCTTCCCCCCTCCTTCCTCTTCCACCCTCCTTCCTCTTCCACCCTCCTCCCCCTTGCCCATCTGGTTGGTACCCTCCTCTCCCTACTCCCTCCCTCTCGTTTCCCCTCTCCCTTCACCACTCTTTCCCTGCCTCTCATTTCCCCTCCCTACATCACTCTGTAAACACCTTGACCTAAAATAGCTTGATCTCATTCATGAAGGAAATGCTAGTGATAAACTCGGATACCATGAGCTGCCAGAGAGAAATTGACGGGCAGAGGAGGTTAGAGACAAGTGGATAACAGGGCAAAAATAGATGTCGAAAGTGAAGCATTGTTTTGTATCAGAAGAGAGAAAGGTTGAATAAGAAGTTGTATTATTAATGGGGAACAAGAGTATCGTGTAATCATAATGATATGCTTGGATAGAGTTACATGCGGTGTGTATACAGTCGACTACATGATATTGTGCTTTTGTAGGCGAGTGTACAGTGCTTACAAACACAAACATCTTCCTCTACACACACACACACACACACACACACACACACACACACACACACACACACACACACACACACACACACACACACACGTACACAAATACACACACACGTACACAAATACACTCACACACGGGGGGATGGGAGGATCGGGAGGGTAGGTGCTGGTAACGAGATCCGTGGGAAGAGTATAGTGCTTGTAGTTTTTGTGGCACAGAAGCAGTTCACGCCGCCCCAGGGTAGTCCAGAGTGGGGGAGGAACGCGAGAGTTGGGTTGGCTCGGGTAGAGGGATAAAAGAGAGATGGCATGGGAGATGAAGGGAAATGAATGAAGGAGAGAGAAAAAGAATGGTTAATTATGGGGGCTCGAGTTGAATGGTGTATACGACATAATGAATAGCTGCCTCAAACACACACACACACACACACACACACACACACACACACACACACACACACACACACACACACACACACACACACACACACACACACACACACACACAGACAGACAGACAGACAGACACTCACACAGACAGACAGACAGACAGACACTCACACAGACAGACAGACAGACAGACAGACACTCACACAGACAGACAGACAGACAGACACACAGACAGACAGACAGACACTCACACAGACAGACAGACAGACAGACACTCACACAGACAGACAGACAGACAGACAGACACTCACACAGACAGACAGACAGACAGACACACACACTCACACAGACAGACAGACAGAGAGGTCGTGAGAAAGAAAGTCATCTGATACACGTTGCATGATAACGGTGTTGGAGCGGACACATAAATTTGGCCAGGTATCCTCGGAAGGTCGGCCACTCCATATAGGATGTTACGGAGTGGACACAAGGCTCCCTCATTCATGTACAGTTGACCTCAGGAATTCGTACTACACAAAGTATTGGTTAAAATTGGTCTTTATATAATTTTGTACATACTCTGGGGATTGTTCTATACAAATGATTCAGGTATTAGACATATAATATTTCTAGAAAAGTTTGGTGTTAGAAAGAGTGAAGTTATGAGAGTAGAAGAGTGAGGTTGTAGCCAGGAAATTTGGGACATGAGATGATGGAAGAAGATGAAGAGATGTTATCGAGTGAAGATAATAAATAATACATGTACTAAATTTTCTAGTTGATATAAGAATTCCCGAGGCCGACTGTACACAATTGGTCAACTGTGGAGCATTCATTACCTTCATCCACCATTCCCGCTTACCTCGATTTATGCTCCTTCAACCGCAATGTGTATGGGCATCTCAAACGATATTGGACATGATATTGGACCCCTCTCACGTATTATTATTATATACAGGTATGGACATTAAAGAGGTCCCATGCCTTTATTCCACATTAATTTCAATAAAGAAAGAAGAACGTGGAATTTTGATATATATATGGTAATAGTTTATCTTTATGTAAGTGTCATTGATGTGGGTATATGGTGGTGTAAGTGGTATAAAGTGATATAAAGTGATAATAAAAGTAGTATTGTTGTTGGTGTAAATGAAAATAGATTATATAATTGGTATGGGTGTTGGTTGGTCTTAGGAGGTAGATATGGGAATGTAATGGGTAAGAAATAGTATACCAAGTAAGTTAGTGATATCGGTGTGGGTATGAGGTGGTATTATTGAAACCACGTGATGCCACCGGAAGCCACGCCCCTCCCTCCAGTCCTCACTTCTTCAGGAGTGGACCCGCGACCCTAATATTGGTGCCCTGAGGGTGATACGCCTTCCTCTTCCCCCTCACCCGTCCCCCTTCCCCCTCACCCGTCCCCCTTCCTCTTCTCCCAACCCCCTCCATGTTCCCCCCTCTTCTCCTCTTCCCCTTCCTCTCCTCACCCCCCCCCCCCCTTCACCTCGGGGCACTGGTGGTGGTGGTAGTGGTGGTGGTGCTGGTGGACTTCCTGTTGTGGTTGGCAAGGTATGTGGAATTAGCTGTGGTGGAATCAGATAAAGTGCAGATTAGTGGTTATTATCGAGGAGGTTGGTGTGTGGAGAAGAAATATATAAGCAGATAGTGATGGAGGTCGTGGCTGAGTGGAGGATGTATATTGCTTATTAGGAATGAATGGAGTCTGTGGTGGATGTTATGTGCCACTGAGTTAGATGTAAAAAGCATAGAGTTTATAGAATATAAGTGTATTAGGCGTGATAATTATATGCATTACAGTATACCTTCATGGAATGAGATGTGTGAACTTAAGGGACTATTCATGGTATGATATTGGAATGCTACTGACTCCTACAAAATATGCATTAAAACAGATCCTCTTCTCGTCTCCTGAGTTAGCATGTTTTGGGCACAGAAAAATATATGTAAAGAGAATTATGGGGCGAGTAGTTATGAGAGTAGAAAAGTGAGGTCGTAGCCAGGAAATTGGACACGAGATGATGGAAGAAGATGAAGAGATGTTAACGAGTGAAGATGATAATTCATGGGAAGGAAATTAGATGAGGTGTAGGAAAGTGACAAGAGGATATAAAGAAGAAAGGGAAAGAAACGCCAATCGAAAGGGAAGAGGAGAAAATAAATAACATGAGATGAGGAAATAAATGAGGGAGGGAAGAAAGGATGTAGGAAAGTATAGGGGAAATAAGTCAATTAACGGGAAAGTGAAGAAATAAAGATAGAGGGGGAATAGAGATGAGGAAAAGAGGGAAGAGAATGGCAGGAGGTAAAGAGAAAATGAGTTGAATTAAGCACCCGGATGTTGCTTGGCATGGCATCAACAAAACACTTAGGGCATTCATTGGTCTAAAGTGGTCTTGTTTATGTATTATTTGTGTGTGTGTGTGTGTGTGTGTGTGTGTGTGTGTGTGTGTGTGTGTGTGTGTGTGTGTGTAAAAATAAAGGCTACATACATACATACAGAACTGACTTCACTATCTCTCACTTCCTTACACACATACCTCTTCACTCACCCCTACACTCGTCAATTTCACCCCTCGTTTTAACCCGCCATCCCTCATTTGTCACCCCACCCTACCATCCACTTGCCATTCACCACACCCCACCATCTAAATCACTCACCCTCACCCATTTCATTTCACCCCTCATTCTACCATCAGTCCCTCACTTGTCACCTCACACATCCTTCCTTGTCACTGCTAACACCACGCCCTTTGTAAACAAGTCACCCCCTATTCCCTTCACGCCATACCCTGTCACCTACTACGCCCACACCACTCCACCCCACACCACTCTAACCCACAAACTACCCCACACCACCCCACACCACTCAACCCCACACCACTCTAACCCACACCACACCACACATCACTCAACCCCACTCAACCCCACCCCACACCACTCCACACCACACCACTCTACTCCACACCACTCTACTCCACACCACTCTACTCCACACCACTCGACCCCACACCACTCGACCCCACACCACTCGACCCCACACCACTCGACCCCACACCACTCAACCCCACACCACTCAACCCCACACCACTCAACCCCACACAACGCAACCCCACACAACGCAACCCCACACACCCTTCGCTCCACACTATGCTATAGTCCCCCATACAGCCTGTACCTCCACAATACCTCAACCCCCACATCCTTCAAACCCACCCTGTCCTGCCATGTCCTGCCCTGTCCTGTCGCTCATTTCACCCTCCACCTTATGCATGTATGTCATCACCACACACCATCCAACCCCTCCCCTCACACACTTCACCCCTTCCCCTCCTCCCCGGTCATAACCCAGCGGAAGTGCCACCGAGCCCTTTACGAGTGCCACTTTGTAACTCAGAAAATAAACACTGTCTGAGAAGGAACCCATGTTAAGGGAGAATTCTCGTGTGGACAAATTGCAGGGCAACTTTATTCCTCCATATTATTCTACAAAACGAGTTAGTACTCGTATACTAATATTCTGATGTGTTCCCTGGCAAAATTTGGAGGAAGCAGTAACTCCTCCAATTTATAGACAAGATATTACCCTCTGTACATTCTCGCAGCCATTCTTTTTCCTTAACTGCAGAAAATCGTCAAATGTAAATTTTCGCCGGAATAAACTTTAACGATTTCCAAGATTATTTTGGAAAGTATAGAGTTTTTTTTTATGCCGTCCCTGTACCTCCACAACTATAATATGGCGGTGGTGGTGGTGATGATAGAATTTGAGTATAGAGATTAGGGAATACAATATAGGGTTGGTAGTGGTAAGAACATGTAAAAGTGTTGGAGTGCAGTAAGGGAATGATAGTAGTAGTGGTAATAGTGGTGATGGTGATTGACACGTTTGGGGTGACATACGACCTACTTGGCGGTGGAGGTCGTGTCAAGGGGGCAAGGTACTGTTCTGACTTCTCTGCTGCAGGGTGACGGTAGTAGAGTCCTCGTAGATGCATAGAGTGGTGAGAAGGTGAAGGAAGGAGTTACAGTATTGGTGATGGTAATTTTAAAGCTCTTGGGGTGTAGTTGGATAGTTGTGGATGGACAGTGTATGGTGGGTGCGATTGTATTTTTAGTTTTGGTGATGGTGGGATTTTGTAGGTGATAGTGTAGTGTAGCTGTGGTGGTGAAGAGAGGAAGGATAGTGAAAATATGGAGTGTTTTTGTTCTGAGAGTGGAAGAACGGGGAGATAATAGTATGTATAGGCGTTGTGGTGGTGGTGGTGGTGTTGGTGAGAGGAAAATATTGACCGTATTAAACGCAGATATGAAAGCAAGCCGAGAGGTGACAAGCTCAGCATCCTGTCGTAGTGAATGAGTATGTGAGAGTGAATGGGAAGGTCAGTTAATGAGTGAAATTGTCCGTCAGTTGGTTGATGAATTATTGTGTGTGTGTTTTATAAAGTTAGAGGTAGGGAGTGAGAGTGTACGTTTAGTGGTAAAGTAAGTGAGTGTGTTGGTTGATTAATTATTGCGTGTGTGTGTCTTATAGTTAGAGGTAAGAAGTGAGAGTGTACGTTTAGTGGTAAAGTAAGTAAGTGTGTTGGTAAGGTAATAGAGGTGCAATGTGACGCTTGGTGTGGTCGGCAGTAAATAAGAGGCTGCACAACACATCGCTCCCCGACCGTATCAAACATCTGCACATCCTTCCATCCAACCATTCATCTCTGTACAGTTGGACACAGGAATTCGTGGTACAGCCAAGTGAAAGATGGAAAATTTCTCCCAATATCAAGTTCCTTAGTGCCAAATAGGAGACACCAGGGGCAGAAGTCAGTATTGAGGATGGTAATAAAAAGCAAGTACCTGATAATAGACACTGGTTACTCAAATGGGACAAGTATCTTTCACCTGGGCTGTACCACCAATTCCTGTGCCCAACTGTACATACATACAGTATATTGTTACATAATTTAGTAGAATACAGTATTACGGACGCACAATCATAAAAACCCACACATACTGTAGGCCAAATTATTATGAATGGACGATGCATATTTGTGCAGAACATAATATATACCTAGGAACATTTGGCACACACACACACACACACACACACACACACACACACACACACACACACACACACACACACACACACGGTAACCTTGTGTGTGATTGAAGAGCCATCACACTTCCAATAGAGGCTTCTGGTGTGTATCCGTCCTCTGTGGTGGCTTGGTGATGTGTGTGGTTAGCGTATAGGTAGCTCTCTCTCTCTCTCTCTCTCTCTCTCTCTCTCTCTCTCTCTCTCTCTCTCTCTCTCTCTCTCTCTCTCTCTCTCTGGTTAGCGTAAAGATCATGCTCGCTCTCATTTGTTTATCTTTTATTTTATAGGTATATTTATCTGTCTATATAAAGGTGTATAATAATTATGTAGTTATTAATTTGAATCTGTATGTCTGTCTATCTGTCTGTATTGAGAGAGAGAGAGAGAGAGAGAGAGAGAGAGAGAGAGAGAGAGAGAGAGAGAGAGAGAGAGAGAGAGAGAGAGGAAGAAGATACATTAGTGGCTGCGGTAATGACCTTGTGGTGGTGTCGAGGGAGTAGCGGCACTGGAGGGAAAGTAGGTAAACAGGGGGCCCACTTGTCACACCCCCTCCACACACACACACACACACACACACACACACACAAGGCACTCCGACCCCACACACTCACTCAATGCCTAGGTTGGTTGGTTGGTATGTAGGTAAGGAAGTTGGTCGATATGTAAATAGTTGGGAAGGGAGAGTTGGGGGGTAATTTTGTTTGGTGAATAGTATAATTGTTTGATAATTGTTTCTTTATTGTCTACTTCATTCAGGAAGCACTTGGTGATACGATAGCCCTTTTGTTGATGAGTGTAACGTAAATAAAAATATAAAAAAAGCAGGAGGAATGAGAGAAAGATTGAGGAGGAAGGCCAGTCGTCGCCTCTCCATATACAAACCACATATATCATACATACATATAGCTCCACATACTTATCAAGAGTGTGTTGGATGTAAAGTGGCAGGTGGCTAGGAAGTTACAAAGGTATATAGAGAAGGAAGGAGGTATAGGGAAGTTTGAGGTAAAATACAGATAAGTAGGGAAATTGGTGGTGTTGGGGAATATAGATGAACATACAATAGGTAGGGCAGAATATACCGAATTTAATAAAGTAACGTTAGGTATTCTATCAGCAAGTATAGTAATGAAACCTGAAACTGTAACGATACATTATTTGATGGGGATTGTATGTTTGTAGGTGAAAAAAAAAAGGAGGAAACATAAATTGATGCGAGACCAAGGAATACCGATAGATAGATAGATAGATAGGAAAGGAAAGGTCCCGGAATGTGAAAAATTAAAGGTAGGGAATGTACAGTAAGTAGAGAGAGGTAAGTAAATGATTATAGGGGGCTGATGTCATTTACTCAAAGGTCTCCTCCAGCCACTCTGTTAAACGCACTCTTATGTCGCCTACGGGCACTGTAGTTAGAAGGTAGTGAAGTACATTAAGGAGGGTGGAAGTAAAGAGAGTAGAATTATTTTACTGAAAGAAGTGGGACAGTAGAAGAGATCTTGTGAGAGTAAGTTGGTATATTTATAAGGTATATAATAATTATATAGATCGAATTCCAACGGAAGCTGAAAGGACAGGAGGCATTTGTGTATACATAATAAAAATTTCACAGATGTTAAATTACCGTGTGTTGTGCAAACCTCAGAGCAAAACAATCACTGATGAGGGATATTAGCCATGAGATCTTCACTTGCATTTGTGTGTAGACGGTTTAGAAAGGAGAGTATAATTATATAGGAAGGAGCTGAATGAGATGCTGGAGGTCTTAGATATCTCAATGCTTGTGTGTAAACTGATGGCGTATGGTTGGTTGGAAAGGGATGTGCAGAAATGAAGGTGGTGGTGGTGGTGCATGGGTGTCGTAAATTTAAAGTGTGGATGTCTGCGTGTGGTTGGGAGGAAGAGCTACAGAGGTAAATAATATCTGTGTCATGTCAACTCCCGAGGCCACAACGATTGTAGCACCCCTGGCGACCACCACCTGAAGTAACACACACACACACACACACACACACACACACACACACACACACACACACACACACACACACACTATCAAGTACTTATCACTCTAGGGAGCCGAAGGAGAGGAAGGATGGCGATGGAGACAAGAAAGCTAAGGCGTTTAAACGGAAATGCCGATCCGTTCTAGTAAAAATAAAAATAGCAAAAATGTATTAACACCAACAAATATGTAGGATATCCACAATGCCAAAACAATCAATTCAGTGGAAACATTTCAAAATACCGTATACCAAAACCATCATTCTGCCATACTTTACTTTTTTGCTACATTTTTTCAGCAGATGTGAGGGGAAAAAAAAAAAAAAAAAAAACACACACACAGAAGAGTTGCAGTACGGTACCATAGACATACAACACAACATGAATTACAAGTGAGAAGGATGGGAATACGCACGCAACTCAACCAGGAACACGAAAACCGAGGAGTATATATAGGAAGCGTGAGGGGCTGTAATTTTTCAGGTTGAGGCGTGAGGCTGGGATGGTGGGAGGGGAGGGGAGGGGAGGGGATGGATTGACTGGTGGTTTCTTGTAGGTTATCTATGAATTGTGTTGTTGTGTGCGTGTGTATGTGTGAAAGAAAATAAATAATGTGCGCGTGTGTGTAGTGTAAATATGTGTCTGTCTGTGAATTGTGTGTGTGTGTGTGTGTGTGTGTGTTATAAACTGTACTGGAATAAATAGTTAGAGAGTAGAGTCATGGAAGAAAAGGATAAAGGAAGTGGATAGAGTGGGAATAGATGATGAGAAAATAAAATAAAAAAAAGAAGGAAGAGGTGGAGGAATAAGGAAAAAGGAAGAGGGTGTTGTTGGAGGTGGAGGAGAAAGGAAAGAGGAAGGTGAAGGTGGAGGAGGAAGGAAAGAGGAAGGTGGAGGTGGAGGAGGAAGGTGGAGGTGGAGAAGGGAAGGT